>CAUYRT010032373.1:0-38368 GCA_963574885.1 Lepilemur ruficaudatus | reverse complement strand
TAGCCAGGAACAGTGGCACGTGCCTGTAGTCCCAGCTACACTGGAGGCTGAGGCAGAAGGATTGCTTGAGCCCAGGAGTTTGAGGTTGCTGTGAGCTAGGCTGACGCCACAGCACTCTAGCCCGGGCAACAGAGTGAGACTGTGTCTCAAAAAAAAAAAAAAGAAAAAAAAAAGATGAGAAAACACAGGCGCAGAAGGGTTTGTTAACTTTCTCAGTGTCACACGGCCATTAATTTAAGCCTCTTATTCTTTCCAGTACATTTTGATACCTACCCTTGAAGGCCTTCCATGAAGAACCCAGGGTCCCAGGTTCTCAAGAAGGGCTTAGTGGTTCACATGGAAGTTTCTGCATTAGAAGTCAATGCCAGAGCCGTGCAGGAACTCTAAAATGAGGGGACAGGAGGTGGGCGAACAGTGGTGCCTGATGGGATAGTCCTGGATAGCTCTGACCAGGGGTTACTCTGTGGAAGAAGGAGAGAGGCCCCGTAGATACTGCGAGTGTAGGGAATTACTAGCATTGACCTGGGAGGGGACGGCAATTGACATTCCAGATGAGGTTCCCGGAGGGGAGAGGCAGGGAAGTAAGTACCTCCACCTCCCTCGGAACGCCTTCTGTTGTGCGCTGTCCTCTTTTATAGTCCAAATAAATTAGAGAGACTGTGAGACTTGCTTCCATTTTAATTGGACTTGGCCCCAATCTCTCTCTCTTTAAATATTCTTTTCTTATGCTTTGCCAATTTATGGCCTTTGTAGATCAATCCTTGGATTTCATTTAGGGGAGAGAGAAAAAAGCAAAGGTTAGTGATTACCTAAATTGGATTAAGTTCTGTCTAGCAGCGTTTAAAGAAATGCTGCTTGCTGTCTAATTACCATCAACTAGGAATTTAAATGGTCTATTAAATTTAAGCTGAATTTTTTTTTTAACTCCCTGATATTTCCAGCTGTAATGTATTCCGGGATTTTTGAGGCTTTTATGTATTCTTCTAATGCGTAAAGGACATTCTCTGCCTCCCTCATTTTAAAAACATGACATTTCTGTAACAGGATAATAAATGATATTGTTATATACAGACGTCATTAAAGAGAAGAAGTTCAAAGCCAGGTTCAGCTGGCTCTGTCAACCTCAAGAGCAACTTAGTTAACCGAGTTAACCCAGAAGGGTTTTGGAGAGGGGTGGGACTCACCCCAATCTCTCTCTTTTCCTTGTTTGACCATGGCCTGTGGGAAGACCTGGTAAACATCTACCCCTGCCAAACAGTCATTATTATTTGCACAATTTATTTGGCAAATAATTATATATTGCATAAAATTATGTATTTACCCATATATCAATCTCTCCAGGCTTTCGTTCTCTTTCCCTCTCCTCAATTTTGGGGTGTAAATATAAGATTTCTCTATCACACATATCAGTATTCTGGTTTCACTTTAGCTGGTTGCCAAATGCCAGCAACACCTAGTTTCTTGTTCCCTCCTTACTTCACCTGTTACGGAACGTTCTCCAACTTTGCCGGTTCTTTTTGACACAGGCTGCGTTCTGTGTTTTGTTGAAGGCATCTTTGACGGCGGTTGGGTTTCCAGCAAATACTAGGATTAAGGGACTACGTTGGACACCTTCAGCTGTTTAAGAGTACGTCAGCTTAAGTTGAGCCTGTAATGTTATTATAGGCAAAAGAATTTGTTTTCGTCTTCTTCCCTAGGACTGGGGGCAAACCTCTACCATTAGCTCTGACGTGTGTCTGTATTAGTCTGAACCGAGCTGCCTCAAACCCTGTTACAACCTGCTGGTGACCTCAGCTGCGTAAATCCTTCGGGTAAACCCTTTTTACGCTTGCTGTTTAATTCTACATGCTTCTTCGGAACTGGTTTAGCATCATTCCCCAGAAGTCTTTTAGCATCATTCCCCAGAAGAGAGGAGACGGCATCCTCTCTGCCGTGGTTTGGGAGAACTCTGCTTCGTCATGCCGGCTGCCGGGCGCCACCGCTGCGGGAGCTGTGTGGCCACTTTCCTTGTAAAATTTATGGGGGCAACATTAGTGGGTAAGCACAGTCATCCTTTGTGGTGCTGGAGATAATTTTTTTTTTTTTTAAATAGGACAATAGGACAGTAGTTCCCTTTCAGGCCTCATGACAGCCCCCCAACCCAAAGGTTGGTACCCTCTTTTCAGAAAGTCTGAGCTGTTGAATGAGCCCGTGCTTTGCTCCTAACTGGCACCGTAGAGTTTTCCTATGTATAAAATAATGAGACTGGCCCACCACCGAGGTCCCTTTCTGTTCTAAAATTCCGTGGTTGCCAAGGAGGCTGGTTGAAAGCTGTGCTTCTCAAAGTGCTCACGAGTTACCCGGAGAGCCTGGTAAATGACAGAATCCGAGTCACTAGGTCTGGGCCGGGGCCTGAATGTCTAACAAGCTCCCAGGCGATGCTGATTCTGCTGATTCTCAGACTACAGTGTGAGTAGCAAGGCATAGGGTCTTGATCAGGGTTTCCCAACCCTGGCCCTTGATGCTTCTGGCCGGGTAATTCTTTGTTGTGGAGGCTGTCCTGTGCATTGTAGGATGTTCAGCAGCATCTGTGGCCTCCACCCACCAGATGCCCCTAGGACCCTGCACCCCCAGCCCCCACAGTTGTGACTACCCAAAAGTATCTCCAGACAGAATGTCCCCCTGGGGAACCAGGGGAACCAGATCATCCCTGGTTGAGAACATGGGTCTAGACCAGTGTTATCAAGGCTGGTTGTACATCAGAATCACCTGGAGGATATCTAGAAAGTACAGATTTATATCCAGACATCAGGCCGAATGAATGAGAATCACCGTGAGGGTCCGGGATAGCCCGGAGCTCTGCTTTTTGAGATTCTGCAAAAGTACAAGTCCTAGATCTGAGTCCTGGTGCTGTCACTGCACAGCTGTGGGACCACGGGAAAGTTGCTTAAATGTTCAGAGATTCAACACTTCTACGGCAGGGGGAATAATAGCGCTTACCTCCTAGGGTTGTTGGGGGAAAAGTGGGATGACATGAGAAAGAGCTTCAGAAACTATAAAGTGCAGAAGTTAGTGGTGAGTGTTACACCACAGGCCTCTGGAGTTTCACTTGATTGGTTCAATTACTTTATTTATTTTTACCAGGACTGTATTCCTTTTCCCTTGGGCCTGGCTCTGCAACCTTCACAATATCTCTCTTCATCATTCCTTTGGCTCTCACAGTCGCAAGCTGTGTACATTTTTCTCCACTCACTCTCAGGCAAGGGTCTCCAACTGGCAGCCTGTAGGCCAAACTTTGGCATCGGGCATGTATTGTTTGGCTTGCATTGTATTGAAAAGTTGGAAGTTTTGACATCTAAGCTCAGGTTTCCAGCTTTTTTTTTTTTTTTTTTTTTTTTAATGAGACTGAGTCTCACTCTGTTGCTCTGGGTAGAGTGCAGTGGCGTCATCAGAGCTCACTGTAACCTCAAACTCCCGGGCTCAAGCGATCCTCCTGCCTGAGCCTTCCTGGTAGCTGGGACTACAGGTGCTCGCCACCACGCCTGGCTAATTTTTTCTATTTTTGGTACAGACGGAGTCTCACTCTTGCTCAGCCTGGTCTTGAAGCCCTGACCTCAAGTGATCCTCCTGCTTCGGCCTCCCAAAGCGCTAGGATTATAAGCCTGAGCCATTGTACCTGTCCTCCAGCTTTTCTTTAATAAACCAAAAGAAGACGGAGGATGTTTTTTAGTTTGCTACAGTTCCCACCTGGCCCTCTAACCTCGGTCACGTTCACTGTCTTTGCCCCCTGTAGGCACTGAGTTTGCCATCCCTGCATTAGACCTTCCTGTTTTTTCTTTAATCATGACCAATGACTGTTCCCTTTCATTATTATCATTATTATTATTATTTGTAAGAACCATATCTGGCTTGTTTTTGTGGCCAAAGTAGTAGGTGCTCACTACATAGTTGTTGAACTGAAATCTTTTCATCCTTTCCTGATCTCTCCTACATAAAGCCTTGGATACACCTTCAGCTTCTAAAGCTCTTACCCATGAAATCTTGTTTTTTCTTCTCAAAATTTCCTTTCCGGTCTCCAGTGCCCATATTCTCTAGAGTTATGGGCAAGGAAATGGAGAACCTATAGTTTTCAGTTGACCTTTCATTAGCTTCGTGTTGTAGCTCTAGAATATGATTTAACTTCTCTGCCTCAACCTTGTCTCAACTGTCCATCTTCAGCTATAGCCATCGGTGTCCAGTTGCATTCATAGTATTACTTTGGATATTTCCTGCGAGATCCTGAGCTCCTGGGGGCAGATACTTTATTCTTCTATGCCCCTATGAGTTCCTTGATGCAGACCCTAGCACATGGTGGACCTCGTAACATTTGACTGCATTAAATGGACTTGAATGGGACTCAGCACCTCCATGAAGTGATCGTACCTGGATAGACCCCGCTGCTTTCTGATCCTTTATTCAACATTCTTTATACCTGGCCACACTACCTGGGAAGAGATTTCCCTTCTCTTCACCTGCTTTTCTTATGAAACAGCATTTCATCTTACTTCTGCAGTGAGGGAGTGGAGCTGATTTTTAACAGGTAGCATATTTTAATCTAGAGCAAATTTTCCCACACTTAAAAAACTCTTGTTGGCTGCCCGACCGTGGTGTTTGATCGCCCTCTCGCCCGCCAGGATTTTATATATGTTACATGTCAGCAATGTAATTGCTCACGTAATGGTCAGTCTTAGCTCCTGCCTGTGTCTAGACTTTCTGGCTTACCATGTGGTAGGCACTGCGGAATCACTCTGGATGGCATTTATGGGCCACACCCAAACCATTTGCACTCCAAGACACTTGATACTTAGTGTGGACTTATAGGTGAGTAAATAGGTTGTGGGATTATTTCCCACAGTTTTGCTTAACTTGTACCACAGAAGGGCATTTTTCTGGTGATTGCACAGTGGTTTGCAGGCCAAGGTGATGACGAGATGATGCGATGATATAATTACTTGTAGGTGCATCGCAGTTGTCAGTGTGCTGAGTCCTGCGGACATTGAGAGAACACTGTTAAGCAGAGACAAACACTTGAGTGTGCATCCTGTTTCCTTTAGTATTTACCGTTGCACAAAGTCAGACTCCCAGACTCTTCTGTCTGCGCGCGGTTTCCAGTGGAGCGCTGAGAAAGCTGTCTCCTGCTTCCTGTTGTGCCTTTTCCAGAGTCCACACTTGACTCTTAACATTTTCTGGTTTGTAGGAGTCAGTGTCCATTCCTTGGCTGGCTTTTGTCTCCTAAGAGTTGTGAAGGTTGGTCCTTAATCAAAACAAACGTGCTGTGTCGTGCACAGGCTCCTGGCGCCTCTCCACTGCCTTGTTTGGAGGCTCCATTGCCCAGCAAACAGACCCCATTTTCCTCACCCACGTGGCCCAGGTCCACGTCCCTGTGGACAGTAATGCTTAGGTGGACCCCGAGTTCAGTCAGCAGCAAAGGCAATTTTTTCTGGTCTCTTGGAAACAAAAAGCTGCTCCTCCAGGGGGCTTGGAAATCCACCTTTCATTCTGTTACTTAAAAATACTTACTGGGAGCCTTTGATGTGCCCAGCACCATGCTCAGCACCAGGATATAGCAGTAAACAAGATGGAAAAGGTCTTTGCCTTTAAGGAGCTTCCATTCTATCAGGGCTTGTTAGATGCTGAGCAAGTAGACAGACACGATGACTTCAGCTCTCTTGGTGAGGGCCATGAAGAAGCCAAGCCTCCTTCCTGGGAGGGACAGAGCGTGCCTGCTGCCAGGACAAGGTAAGAGGCTGTTGGGGACATTGGTGAGGGGAAGCGAGTGGCGTTCGGTCACTCAGCTCCGTGTGTGGCAGGCACCAGCGTTGTTTAAAACAGAGTGCTCAGGAGCTCAGGCTCCGAATCTTGGTTACTAGTCTTCTCCCTTGGGGCGAGTGACTCTGTGTGCTTCCGTTTCTTCATCTGAAAAATGGGCCTCATGAAACCTACCTCATTGGTTTAGGGTGGAAATTAAGTGAGATATTACCATATAAAATAGAGGCTTGGCACGTCCTGACCATCACGGCCAGCCTCTGATGATGGTTGATATTATGCTGATCAACAATAATAATGATAATAAAATAGTCATGGTAGGCAATTGGTTTGACAAAGTGGTCCCACTGCTCTTGAAAATCTACTTCTGACCTGGTTTCCATGCAGTGGGCTGCGGAGGGGGGAGGGACTGGCTTGGAGGGTCCTGCCTGCCGCGTTTTTCCTTTGGCCATACCTTGGGTGGTGCTGCTGGCTTGCCCTGTGTCTTTGAAGAGTGCGCTGGGTGTGCATGTAATACAAAGGGGTGCTTGTGGCTCCGGGGAGGAATCGGTATGGGGTGAGAGTGAGATGAGACAGAGAGCTGCTTAGTTAAGAGGCAGGTCAGTGAGATGGAGATGATGCGGTAGGCGGGCGTTAGAACATCAGCAGACGGCTGGCCGTGGGTTTGAGCTGTGGTAGGGTCTGAGCCCCTGCCTAGGCTCTCACAGCTGCCCACTGTGTGCAGCTCTCAGGGTAGGGGCTGAGTGCGCAGCCAGCGATGCTGGAAGAGAGTCCTGGCTCTCCACTGGGCCAACCCCTTAATTAACTGGCAAGTCAGCAGCCCCAGAGAAGTGAAGTGACTTGCCCAAGGCACCTGCTGCTTAGTGCAGGTTTACTTGACACCTGGTGAGGCCCTGGATAAAAGGTCTGAAAGGCTGGTGGTTGTAGCTGTGATGGGATACAATAAAGGTCACAAACCTACATATTTGTCCCCAAAAGAGCTGGTTGGCCTGGTGCATTGGTTGCCAACACTTAAATCAGGTGATTTCACATTTTTAAAAATCTGGGTTTTTGGCTTCTCTTGGGAAAAATCAGATCTCGCAAAGCTGGGCTTGTGTCCTGAGATGGCAAACACCAGGTCGGATTGAGTAGCGGCTGCCTCCTTTAGCCTGAGCAGGAACTGCTAGTAAAGCAAGCGTCTGCCAGTCTGACTCACTGCGACAGTCCCAGCCTGGTGCTTTTGGCCAGTTTGTGATGCACGGTGCAGACGGAAAGGAGAGAAATGGGTTCTTCCTTTCATCTGCTTTTCCTACAAATGTTTGTTTTGTTGCCCAGCTGTCCTTACACAAGCAGCTCCTGCTGTGGCATAAGTGCTGAATAAATAAATTCGTGTTGAATGAACGAACCAACTGTAATTAGTGGAGCCCTGGCTTGAGCTCAGAGGCTAAGTTTGAATCCTGACTTCCTCCTGACGGCTGAGTGACTTTGAACACATCGTATAACCTTTATATTTTGGTTTTCTTTTTTGGGGTGGGGGTTAGGAGGGTCACTGTTGTTTTTACTTATTTATTGGAATCAGTAATGCATTTTCATGTTTCAAAATTCAAAAGGTACCAAAATGCTTACAGGGAAAAGACTTCCTCACCATGTTGCTGCCTCCTCACTCCCCGCCCTGGTCCAAACAGTGTTGTCGGTGTCTGGGTTGTCCTCCCAGAGATACTTTATGCACATGCAGGAAAATATGTACATGTTCTTTTTCATCTTCTTTTAATGTATGTGGTAGCATAATATACGCACAATTCTGTGTTTAGCCTTTTGGTTCAAAGCAGCCCTTAGAGCCCTTATGGTCTGTGCATAAAGAGATTGCTCCTTCTTTCTTAGAGCCGCATAGTATTCCGTTGTGTGAGACGCCACGGTTTACACATGGCCAGTCCCCTCTTGCTGAACACTTAGGTTATTTCCAACCTGTTGCTGTTATAAGGAAGGCTGCAGTGAAAGCCCTTGTTACATAAGCCACTTGATGTGCCCGGAGTAAAATTCCTGGAAGTATTAATAGAATTTCTGAGTCAAAGGGGATGGCCTGCGTCATTTTGGTAGATCTTGTTGAATTTCCCTCTGTAGCTGTTGCCCCAGATTGCTTCCCCGCAGCAGTGCGTGTGAGTGCCGGGCTCCCCGCCCTGCCGCCGGTCGCCTTGTGGGGGCTGAGGGTTTTGTGAAGAACACATGTTGTATAAAACTGTTAATGCTAGCTACGGCTTTTTTGGGCCCCAACTGTGCCAGGCCATGACCTAGGTTATCTCCTTTTCATCTTGACAGCACCGAGATAAGCATGACGTTCATTTGACAGACGAGGATGCTGAAATTCAGAGCATGTGAGGAACATCCCCAGGCCACCCAGCTAATACATTGCAGAGGCTGGATTTGAACCCAGGTTGGTCAGATTGAAACACCATGGTATTTACACGTGGAAAAGCCCTGTGTGATTTTAGGTGTCGTCAACCTCAGCTGATGCTATGGTTCCTGTGTTTTGCAGCAATAGTGCCTCGCATACAGCCGGGGCATTCACTCATTCAGAAAATATCTGTGGAATGCCCACTTCACTCCACACTGTGCTAAGCCCTGGGGACATACCTGAGACCATTGACAGACATAGTGCCTGCCCTCATGGGCCTCACAAGACTATCACAAATAATCTGTAGTTGTTTATTGGAGTAGATGTGACAGGACTACGAAGAAGGTGGGGCAGGTGCTCTGTGGGGCAATGGGACCTCAGCAGGGGGTGAGGGGAAGTTAGGACCTCTCTGAGCCAGGGAAGGATGTGTGGTATGAGCCTGGAGAAGTGGGTGGGAAGTATTTCCTGCAGAGGGCACAGCACGTGTCAAGGTCCTGGGGCAGGGAGGAGCAGGTGGTAGTAGAGGGAATGCAGCAAGGCCAATGTGGTGGCTCGCAGAGTGGCTGGAGGTGAGGCTGTGAGGCTGGGATTTGTGGATTTTAATAGTTGTGGGAACCGTGTGACCTTAGAAAAGTTAAACAGTTGGTGCTTCCATTTCATTCTCTGTAAGTTGGGAATGGTAATGGCACCTACCTCCTGATGGCTTTAAGACCAATGACAGGGGCTTTCGTGTAGTTCCGAGTGCTGTGTATGAAGTGTGTGATACATCTTAACTCATTAAACATGGACACACACGTAAGAGAACGTTTCCCCCAAATGTGATGCACTCTGTATTTCCTGTTCTAGTTCATCAAAGGCCGAGACCCTGTATGTTCACTTTTTAAATGCTGAGATAATACAGGTCAAGTATAGGCTGCACAGTTGGCACTCAGTAAATGGTGCTGTCACTGTCATCGTTGTCATTAGGAAGATCGTTCTGGCTGTGATGAGAGGATGGATCGGATGAGTTAAATGACTGATCATTATCTGAATCCTGACAGTGTGGAAGGATGTTGGGTCTTCATTTCTGTGTTCATGACCCACAGAAGCATTTCCACCATCTCCCTTGTTTTCCTGGGAACGGGCTGCTTCTTGTTTTCCAGGCAGTCACATCAGACTGCGTGGCTCAGTTTTCTTTGACTTCTTTGTTGTTTACGCTCAGAATGGCTTTTTCCTGGAAGCCTCAGAGTCATTATAAGCCACGCACTTCTTTATTTTAAGTTGTTGGGTCGTGATTCTACTTCCCCTTTCAGAGGCAAAGGCTGGAGCCCTAGTGGAATTCATTTGCATTTTCCACTAAGCGCACCCTCTCCCTTTACCCCGTGGCCCTGTCCCGTGCCCTGGCAGCTGTGAGCAGAAAGTGAGATATCACATTTCTTTTGCTCCAAGAAACACGTTCTGGATCCTGGGTGTGAACGTTTTCAAAGAAACCTGTGTGAGTCTTAGCGAGCAAGCCCGTGCTGCCTCTTAGTAATCCGGTAACGGCCACAGCATTTCCTGCACCCAGGACCCCAGCTTTCTGGATAACTGAAGCGAACTCTTTCAGCACAAAAACTTAACCATTTAAAGCACTTTTTTTTTTTTTTTGAGACAGAGTCTCACTGTGTTGCCCGGGCTAGAGTGCCATTGCATCAGCCTAGCTCACAGCAACTTCACACTCCTGGGCTCAAGTGATCCTCCTGCCTCAGCCTCCTGAGCAGCTGGGACTACAGTCATGCGCCACCATGCCCGGCTCATTTTTTCTATATATTTTTAGTTGGCCAATTAATTTCTTTCTATTTTCAGTAGAGACGAGGTCTCGCTCTTGCTCAGGCTGGTTTTGAACTCCTGACCTTGAGCAATCCTCTCTCAGACTCCCAAAGTGCTAGGATTACAGGCGTGAGCCACCGCGCCTGGTGGCTCAAAAGTACTTTTGAAGGGCATTTTTCTAAATGTAAACTGCATTGGTCCTTCAGAAACGAATACTGAGCAAAACCATGTAGTTTCTTGAACTCAGAGACCGTAGGCACAGAGCTGTTTGTGATGGTGATGGTGATGATGGCTGCTGTGGGCTGAGTTGTGCCCCACCCCCTGCAAATTCATATGTTGAGGCCCTAACCCCCAGTACTGCAGAATTGACTCTATTTGGAGATAGGGCCTTTGAAGAGGTGATTAAGTTAAAATGAGGCAGTCAGGGTGATCCGATCTGACTGGTGCCCAGTTCAGTTCCTCATTGCACTAGTCACATTTCATGTGCTCAAAAGCCACATATGGCCAGTGGCTACCATACTGGACAGCACAGACACAGGACATGTCTGTCATCTCAGAAAGTTCTACAGGGTAGAGCTTCTCTACACCAACAAAGAGGACTTTCGCTTTGTATGTTACAGACTCATGTGAATGTTTACATTTTTTATAATAAATGAGAAAGTATGCCATTATCAGAAAAATAGGAACACATTTCCTGCATAAAAATAGACTGTTTCCCAGGTAACAGTCTATTTTTTATGCAGGCAATAGCTTATTATCATTATTTAAAGTGTATATTTGTATGTGTATAAACTTTTCAAGTATGTTTCATAATGAAAATATTTTGAAATATTTAGAAAGAAGGAAAACACGAGTCTCCTGGCAGGCACACCGTGGGCCCTGCTTGAGGGTAGGAGACTTTGGGCTGGATCTGGGTCCCTGACCTAACAGCTTTCCAGCCGTGGCTGAGTCACTTAGCCTGCTCAGGCCTCAGTTTCCTGATTTGTGACAGAATCCCTGTACCACCTGCCTTCTAGGGTTGGGGAAAGATTGACAAGCACAGCGATGTGTGGAACAACCTTTTGCAACTGAGGAACATGCTACACAGAGGTGAAGCGTCGGTAAATAAGGCCAGAAAAGGCAAACCCGAATGCACATGACCGTGACGGGGCTCGGCAGCCTTGCCTACTCCCGAGTGGAGTATTTTCCAGATGCTGCTGAGGTCACCAGGAGCAGAGGGAAGTGGTGTCATATCCCTACTACTGTCATGGCTTGGCAATTTAGAAATAACTACAGCAACGTTATTTTATTTGTGTAATAAGCACTTATGTAGTACTTGTTTTTCACCAGGTACTGTTCTCCGTGCTTTGCAAATGTTTACTCATTTAATCCTCCTACAACCCTGAGGTAGTCACTGTTAGCATGGTCATTCCATTTGGGAGGAGATCAAGCCTCAGAGAGGTGAAGTAACTTGCCAAAGGTCACACAGCTTAAGGGGTGAGTGTCTACGTAAGGCAGCTTGGGCTTTCTCCTTCTGTCCTTTCTAATTCCTCCTCTTGCCCCATCATATGCGGTCATAGAGTTCCTTATGCCAGCTTATTTATCTCGGGGGCATGAGACTGAGATTTTGGTAAGAAATCACATGACTGACGTTCCCGACTGACTTAGTGACTTCAGTTCTAGTTTTCTGGCTGAGTTTGGTGGCATGGCAAAGTGGGGATGGGCTGGGGAATCAGGCTGATCTGGGCACCGGCCAGTGATTTGCCACTTAGTAGCTGTGTGACTTTGGGCAGGTTACTTAACTTCTCTGATCTTCAAGTGGCATTTCATGAGGGTCGGGTCAGTTTACTTGTTGTGACAGTGCCTGGCATCATGTCAGGCAGACAGTCGATGCCTTCTTAATTCCCATCTTCTCCTTCATCTTCATCTTAAGCAGTGAGCTTAGGCTTCAGGATTCAGAGATGCCTGTCTTTAAGGAGTTTGCAGCATGGCCTAGGTGGGGACTGGGGAACATTCTACATCAGGCGTCAGGGAACCCGAGTGCTGGCTGTCGTCTGCCTCGGAGACCTTGGGTAAGTTTCTTGCTGCTCTGCCCCACTTTGTCATCTGTAAGTGGGGCCTGGACTGGCCCCGCTCTGAGGCCTTGTCTGTCCTGTCATCTTCTGATTTGTCATATGTGGGTCAGGACAAGCCCATGCCCGCAGGGCCAGCGCCATGGCAAGTGGATCCAGGGAGTTTCAGTTCTGCCCTCAGACCAATCTTGCCCATGCTCCCAAGGGCTCCCTCCCCGTGGTGCTCTGGAGAGGCCTTCTGGCCCTGCCCAGAAGTAGGAATGGGGAGACAAAGACAGCCTCCCATTCTCTTCCCCCGGCAGGATTCAGAGTGGCAGATTTGGGCGGTGAAAAGTGAGTCAGAGGCAACCCCTTGTTGTGTGTGTGACTGCAGTTGGGTCGTGGCTACAGGAGCCACAGTCATCGTTCTTGGCTGAAAATTACCCTCACTTAAGAGAGTTTGTGTGCACGGAGGGGCTGTCATGTGCTTTGCTGGGTACTCAGGCAGCCTGGAGTAGGAGGCCTGGGGCTACCAGCTGAGAAGTGGAGGGAACAGGAGCCAGCGCCATCCTCGGCGTCTTCCAACCTCCTGGAGAAGCGGGTGTTTCGGCAGGAGGGTGGAAGGTAAACTCCTGGAACAATCCGTTCTGCTCACTTTTCTACTTCTCTGTACCAGTGCATGGAATGAGAGGCAGCCCCACCTCCCCAAGTTTAAGATCCCTGTAAAGGGAGTTAATATCCTGTAATTACATGGGTGAATTGCACTTAGCAGGCCCATTTCAAGAAGGGCTGTGAAATGGACCCTGTCTTAGTGTGACCTTTACTGGGCCAGTTAAATCCCAAAGCCAGCCAGTGTAAGGGTTTGGAAGGGGCTTGCATGGCTTTATTTCTTCTTTGCCCTATTTATTGATTTGCATAGATCTTTCCAAATGATCGAGTGGTACTTTGAGATTTGAGACCTTCTAAAACTTAGCAGGCCTACTATGACTTGCCCAGCGTTTATGGACACATTTTATTAACTGTTGGCTCATTCTGAGCATGGCGTGGAGGGGCAGAGACTATACAAGAAAATTGTACCCAAGTCTGCTCTCCTTTTTTTTAAAAAAAGCTAAGAGACAGGACAAGCCATTTCTTTTTTGGTTTGGCTCTTGGTATCACAAGTTCATTGTTGCTGTGTCTGTTACCTACAGACAGCTTCCAGCACCTCCCGTGTCCTCTCAAAGGACTGCTTTGGTGTCCGTCTGAGCAGTCTAGATTGCTCCTGCTCTGACCACAGCAGCGTGTTAGATGTGGAGGTGGCCCCTCCGTTCTTCCTCCTTCAAATGCCACAGCTGGAGCTGCACAGCCTTCTCCTCTGCCAACCATGGCTGGAACATCTCTTCTTCTTTCACTGTTGGTTTTTGGGACAGAGCAGAATTAGCTGGTGAGAGAGGTGGCAGTGAGAATACTTCTGGGCTAACTCCGCTAAACCCTCAAGAAAAAAGTGACTATAACCTTGTAGGTGTTTCTTTCTGTCCTTCACTCTGTTCAGCTCCCAAACTCATTTTAAGTCATTCATTTAGACTGTAGATGCACTAAAGAGTAAGAGACTAAAAGTATAGGTCCGCAGGTGCCAGAGAGAGAAAGAGACCCCCCCTGAACAGAAGTAGCCCGCCCTTGAGGCCCTCAGCTCTGCCGTTCTCCTGGGCATGTCCCATGGTCTCATTTCATCTCTCACCAGTCCTGGGAGGCTGGCACTGGTAACAGCTGAGGACTTTGGATTCAGCGTGTCCAAAGTCACGCAATTTGGGAGTGGCTAAGACTCGGACTCAGGTTCACTCCAAAGCCATTGCCTTTAATCATGGAGCCATAAGTCTCCCAGGATCTGCCACAAGGGAACACTATCCTTGAGCCCAACCCTGCAGGGTAAGTTGGGTTTAGATACGCAGAGAGGAAAAGGGAGAGAATTCTGGGCAAGGGGAGCAGTAGGTAGGATGAGAAGCTTGGGGGAGGGGCTGAGCGTGACATGACACAGTGCCCCACGGGGCAGAGCCACCATGGTCTCCAGGGTCATCATTATGTCTCCCAGTGCCTAAGTGAGTGCCTGTGCTTAGTAGGTGCTCAATAAATATTTATTGCATAAATGAATACACCAATAGACAGTTATCTTCCCTATAGACTGAGTCCTTTGAGGGCTAGGACTTGGTCTCAGGAGTCTTTGGGTGCTCCACAGCTCACAGTGGTCAATGAATAGTAAACACTCAGTGAGTGTGTCCCAATGGAATGAATGAACAAACAGCTGGTAAGGGATGGTGAGGGTTTGTGCCTGAGTGAGGAGATACTGATACTTTGGGAGACACTGAGCAATACCCATGGACTGGCATGGTACGGGCGTATCATGGAAAGTCTTCAGTGCCAGGACGAGGAATTCTTATGTTCTTCCGGAGGCATTTTTTAAAAAGCCATATGTGACCTGGCCTGGTGGTTCATGCCTATAATCCCAGCACTTTGTGGGGGCCAAGGCAGGAGAATCACTTGAGGTCAGGAGTTTGAGACCAGCCTGAGCAACATAGCAAGACCCTGTATT
The DNA here is from genome assembly GCA_963574885.1 of Lepilemur ruficaudatus. Classification (NCBI taxonomy): domain Eukaryota; kingdom Metazoa; phylum Chordata; class Mammalia; order Primates; family Lepilemuridae; genus Lepilemur; species Lepilemur ruficaudatus. The sequence goes on along the minus strand of CAUYRT010032373.1, from coordinate 23,829 downwards.
AACAAAAAATAAAAAAAGAAATCAGCTGGGTGTGGTGGCGCCTGCCTGTAGTCCCAGCTACTCAGGAGGCCAAAGTGGGAGGATTGCTTGAGCCTAGGAGTTGAAGGCTGCAGTGAGCTATGATCATGCCACTGTACTCCAGCCTGGGCAACATAGTGAGACCCTGTCTCTGAAAAAAGAAAAAAGCCATCTCTTATTGCACAATACTGTGGGCTTCAGGCACCCAGGAAGTACCCTAACTGATGAGTACACGTGGGAACCAGAGGCATGCACAGCTCAGAAATCATTTTTCTGCAGGACTGGCCTCAACCTGGCCTCATGGTCACTATCTTCCCACTTTGGGGTGACCACACTGTTACAATCAAAAACAAACCTGTGAAAACTTACAAATGGGAACCCTCAGGGAGTAGAGGCTATTGCTGGGTTCGGGAGTTGTTTTTTGGATAGTTTGGCTGGAAAGTCGCAGCCAAAATCCTCTAAGATGTGGTCTCCTCGGACCAGGAGTTCTCAGTAAAAGCTGCCCTCTCTTTTCAGGTGTTGGCTACATTTGTGATTTTAAGAAAGCCGGAGGCGGGAAGGCAGCCCTGGGAGAAGCCCTTTTCCTGGGCAGTCAGAACCTTCTGGTCCTAGAGGCGAAGCCGAACCCTCACCTGGACTTATGACCCGTGGCTTCCCTCCCATTCTGCCCGTCGAGTTCCACAAGATGGGCTCCTTCCGCAGGCCCAGACCGCGCTTCATGAGCTCCCCGGTGCTCAGCGACCTGCCCCGATTCCAAGCTGCCCGGCAGGCTCTGCAGCTGAGCTCCAGCTCGGCCTGGAACAGGTAAAGGAGGCGGCCAGGTGCGGGGCGGAGGGCTGCCAAGGGCCAGGGCAGGGTGGGGGCATCTGGGTGCTGGCTGAGCTGCTGCTGCCCCTGGGATCTCTGCTCTGGAAGGTCGCGATTACAGGGGGCAAATGACATTGAGATCAAGTTTTCTTACGTGCAGTGGTGTCCATCAGCTTACCTTATTTTAGTAGCGAAAAAGTAGATCACTGGGACTGCCTGGCCTGTCACAGAGTCAGTTAACCAGCCCTGGACAGTTGGATTGGAATTTGCAGTGACTGCTCATGCTCATTAGTCACAGGTATCCGAAGGTGGGCTCCTATCAGTTACCTCCTTCCCATTTGGGAAGAGAAGACATATATCTATGAAGAGTTAAATGAGTGGCATCAACCAAAAATTACCAGTACCTGTGAGCCACAGGTGCCTGGGAGTTTTGTTAGGTGGCCAGCCCACCTTTGCTGCACCAGGCAGTGTGTGGAGGCTGAATCAACACTCTGTCTTTTGCTCTTGTGGGCTACCATTTTTCAAATCTGTGCAGATGCTCTTTGGGTAAATTACATGCATCATTATTTTAAAGCATGACTGAATTCTTTATAGTTTGGGTCAGTATGGGTTTTTGCAATGAATGGACACAGAAAGCACAACTCCGATGCCGGGGATGGAGCGGGAACTCTGAAATGATTTGGTGTTGAATGGATTCTTGTTCTTTAAAGAAAAGGCCCGGGGCCCTGGATAGAGACAGGATTGTGAGCAGCTGTTCTGCTGAAAGATTGAGCTGGGGTCCCAGAGCCTGAGGATTTAAGCCCTGTGGCCTCTCAAGGGACTAACTCTTACTGCCTGTACACCGCACAGGAGTGGGAATGGAAGTGGCCTGTAAGGGAAATCAAAAAGCAGAGGGGCTCAGGAAAGTGTTGTTAAAAAGGCAAGGAACTGTCATTTCATGTTAACGCCAGGCCACCGAGCTACCCCGGGAAGCGGCCTCCTAGGAGAGAGAGCCCCACACAGGTCAGCTCCCACTTGCAGTGAGTGCCATTTCGGATTCTTCCAGGCCCCATGGTGCCGGCCACACAGTTTCCTGAGAGCAGCTCCCAAGGCCTGCCCTTTGTTGTCACCGCGCACCAGCAGCGCTGCCAGGGAGGCGAGGGAGGAAGACCTGCCCGCCTGCAAGAAAGCGGGGGCCACTTTGGAGTCCTTTGAGCTCGTCTTCCTTCCTCTCCAAGGACGCTGAGAAGGAAATGGTAGATTCCAGGCGTGGAGAACGTGGCTGTGTTCGTGCCATGGGTTTCCTGGCCCTTCCACCCGCCTTCGGCCCTGAGCTGCTTGTTGAAATGGCCCTGAAGGCAGATTCTCTAACCAGGTTTTTTCTGTTTCCCTGCAGCGTCCAGACTGCTGTGATCAACGTTTTCAAAGGGGGCGGCTTGCAAAGCAACGAGCTCTATGCACTCAATGAAAACATCAGGTATGGGGCAGGCCAGGTCTGGTGCTGTTTCCCCCATGGGCTTGAGCTGGGACAGAGGGGGCTACCCCACCGGGAGCCTTACCTTAAGTTTTGTAATGTTTTGTTTTTCCTGCTGGGTTCTTGTTGCTTTTTCTGTCAGCTATTATGTTGCTCTTATGGCTGTTGACTTCTGATCCAGAGACAGTTCATCCATTTGTTCATGTATATAGTGTGTTTTAGCGGGGAAGGGGTAGAGGGTTGATAGATGGTAGCTGTCATTCATTCTGTAAACATCTATCGTGCTCTGCTTAATCATTAAGCACCACATCAGGCCATATGGCTTAGTGGTCAGCACCAGAATGCTTGGGATTTTATTGCTATAGTTTTACTAAGTGGTTTACCAACAAATGTTTGAGTGTCTTCCTGTTGGCCAGGCACCAGAGAGACAACAAGGAGAAAAGACAGAAGTGGAACCTGCCCTCCTGGAATTTATTTTCATTGGGAAGATAGTCACTAGTCACTTAGTCACACATGTAAATGTAAAGTGCAACTGTGACAGCTGCTACAACACAGTTGATGAGATGAAAGCGTGTGTTAGTATGACTTGATCTTGCCAGGGAGGCCAAGAATGGTGGATACGATGCTGGTGCCATGATCTGAAGTGTCAGTGGGAATTAACTAGGTGAAGAGGGCTCCAGGTGGTAGAAAATGCATGTGCAAAGGTCCTGTGGTTGCAATGAGCATGGAACCAAAAGAAGGCTCACCCAGGTGTGTAGTGCACCAGAGGTTGCATTGGGTAAGGATGTAGTTGGGTTTGTGTTTTGGTGAAATGAGGGTGGAAAGTCAGACAGGTGCCCGAACACCAGAATCTCCTAGGGATAGGAGGTTGAACCATCAGAACTTTTAATGCCCTGGTGTTCATTCCTCTCTGGGTGTGTTAAGTGCAGAACATCAAGGCTAAAGACCCAGCCCTGGAGTGGGCAGAACAATAAACAAAGCCATTATTCAGGTCCTGTTTACATTTAGTTAAGGCCCGTGTTAAGGGCAGATGAGGTGTTTTAAGAGCTCTGCTTCCATTAAAACCTTTAGAGCTCATAAGTAAACAGAGTTGTGTTAAATTTCTCCCCATGTGCTTGAATTTCACATCATACTTACATAAATATGAAAGAGACAAAAGCGATTATCTAGCCCAAAGCCTCATTTTCCAGAGGAGGAAACTGAGGCCCCAAGAAGTTGAGTGATGGGGCCAAAGCTGGGTCAGCCAACCCCCAGGTTACAAGAGCTCAGTTTTCCTTTAAGAACTGTAATACTGAGATCCTGGCCTTCCCGTGAAGTTCTTTAGCTCACAATAGAAGTGTAAATAAATAAAATAGCAGCTCAGGAACGTGCTCATTGTTCCTCACTTCGGGAGGCTGATCCTGAAATTGTACTTAAAAGCTCTGTTTGTGGGCAGCTAGGAAAAGTAGAGGCCAAGCCAGATGCCACCAGCTTCGTTAGCCCCGGGGCTGCTCACTCCAAAGCCTTTAGTGCCAGGCAGGCCTTCTAAATGCGTGAAGCTGGCCGGGGTGCCCAGAGGTGAAATCTCACCCTCTATGGAAGGGGGATTACCTTGGCAGGAGACAGGTGCAGTGATATATTGTCTTATTTCTCAAGAAGGACCGGAAATTGAGATTTTTATGTGAGATTTCCTGACTTTCAAATGTTGGTAAATAATCCAAATTTCCCCAAACATTGGTGCAGGCCAAACAAAACACATCTGTGGACTGAATGTGGCCAGCAAGCTGCCCCTTTACAGGACCAGCTGTCGCAGCGTGGGGAGGCATTGCTGCTGGGGGTGAGTCCCAGAAAGTGCTAGGCACCTTCCCCGTGCATCGATACATTCAACCCTCCTCACAGCCCTTCGTTAGGAGTGGTTGACAGGAGAGAAAATTACGGATAAGAGAAACTGTATAACTTGTCCAAGGTCAGACAGCTGTGAACTGTGGAGTCAGGATTTGAACTCCTCTCTGATCTAGACATTTGTTATTAGTCAGCGTGGGCTGCCATAACAAATACCATGGAATGGGTGGCTTAAACAACAGAAATTTATTTCTTGATGGTCTGGAGAGGAGGAAGTCCAAGATCAAGGTGCTGGCCAGCTCAGTTTCTGGTGAGGGCCCTCTTCCTGGCTTGTCCGTGGCCACCATCTCAGTGTGTGCTCACTGGGCCTCTTCTTTGTGTGTGCGAGGGGGCGAGCAAGATCTCTGGTGTCCCTTCTTATAAGGACACTAATCTCATCATGAAGGCCCTACCCTCATGACTTCATCTAATCCTAATCATCTCCCAAAGGCCCCATCTCCAGATCTTACCATATAGGGGGTTAAGCCTTCAACATATGAATTTGAGGGGCTCATAGCAAAACCTTTGTTCTTTGCACTATATTGGCACATCAGAGAGAGAAATTTTATGTTGGGAGAAGGGTTAAGCTGATGGTTCCTGATCTTTTTTCCATCATCATTCCTGTCCCCAGGCCTCTGTGAGCCATCTCTTATCATGTCCTGTGATGGACACCCCACCTGAGGAGGACGGCACTCCCCCAGCCCCGCTCTCTAGTGTTAGGGTTAGGGGTGCCACTAGAGGTTCCTCTCTGTTTTGAGTGATTTTTCAGACTGGTGGGAAATGCATGCAATAAGGGGCTTGAAACTATTTGCTCAGATGTGAATTGAGCCCAAAATGAACCAAAGCTTTAAGAAAATCAGAACTTTCACTCCCCATGTTTCTGCACCTCTGTTTTCTGGTCTCTAATACAGTGGCTAAAATGGAGATCAGCTTTCACATCAGACTCAGGGTATAACCGAGAGCATGAAGCGTGTCCCAGGCATTGATGTGACCTGGACATCCCAAGCTGAATAAAGCCAGCTGACCTGTACATGCTCTCACAGCTGCAAGTTCCTATGTGGAAATAAACACAGCTGCCCTCATTTCAGAATCTAAAACCCTAAGATGGACAGGCTGCTTTCTGGTTGCATTCGAATAGACCCTTGGGTTTTGATTTTCCTTTTCTTTTTCCTTTTGGAAGACTTGTTTGCAGAATAGATACATCAACTCAACAGGGTTGGGGCATAACCAGTGGGGCACGTGGCAAAGGGGGCACAGGATGGTAGGAATGTTAGAAAGAATATACGGAAGGAGAGAAGGCAAAGTTGTTCTCAGGACTATTTTTCAATCAATTGTGACAGTCCTATTTGCAAGAAGATCTGTGCTAGGTTCGATAGACTTTTTTAACTTGACAGAAGAGCTTCTGGATTCAGAGAATCAAGATCAAAGTTGGGCTAGGGTGTGACCTTGGGCAAGTTCTTCATTTTTCTAAGTCTGGTTTTTCTTTTATAAAATGAAGGTAATAATAGCGCCAACCTCAGGGTGGTTGGGAGGATTGGGATAATGCTAAAAGCATCCTTAGGACAGGGTCTGGTGTATAATAAATGTTTAATAAATCCCAGCCATTATTCTTATCACTGGGAACATTTAGGAATAATAAAGTGATAAATGAGGGCTGAGTATTGTGCATGAGAGCACAGAGCAGTGTGATGAATTGCTCCATGCACAGCACTGTATAAAGACTTCTCCAACAGTTTGGATGGGCTGAGCTCACTTTGAACTGGAGAGTCTGGGACCAGCTCCTCAAAGAGTATGCTTGGAATTGAAGTTTGGGTGAGGCTAAGTTCTTACAGGGAGAGCCAGCTGTTTCTCCTTTCCATAGAGGAAAGAGCAAGAGGAAATGACTTTCTCAGTTCTTCATTCTACTCAAGCCAAACAGTAATAAACTTTTTGATGGATTATCTAAGTCCAGTGTTGAAGCCTAAATCAGTTTCCTTGGGCCACCCATCCTAGCCATCCCTGACCACCTTTCTAACTGTGGAGTTAGTGTGTACCTGGGCAACGTGAATTTATTTAAATATTAGCCAATGCAAAAGATGAATGGGAAGGTCGATATTTTATGCGACTAGGTCCTATAATGCAGTCATTACAAATAATTGGCCCATTCTCTTAAGACGTGTCATTGAAAATGGGCTCTGGTTTAAATTTTAGCAGACAGAGTTTGAGGTTGCTATGAGGAAGAACTTGGGACTGAGGATAGCCAACTTCTAAAACACAGTATTGGATCCAGAGACATCTGTCTCTATACTTTAAGAGTAAATCCATCAGAAATGTCACACCTCAATATAGTGGCCAGTGTTCCCCCAGATGAAAGTCAGGGCACATGATCTGTCGATATGAAAACCATAGATGAGAATATTTTCTAATGAAACTGCTTTAGAAAGCAGAGCTGTACATCGTTACATCCCTAAAGGCAAGAAAATGACTTTTCGGAGTAGACGTACTATGGCTAAATCTTCCAGTCATCACACAATCTATAATTCTGGCACCCCAAAATTTCCACCTCCCATAGCTTGGGCTGATCCTGGGAGCCTTCTTGTTCGAATTCTCTGTGGTTCACTGATGTGGTTTTCAATGCCCCTCTCCAGCCTCACCCCTGATGTGGCTGCATTTTGGCAGTGGGGATGAGTCTGGCCAGAGGTTTGGGTTTCAGGTTTGGGTTCCAAGAACAAGAGTGGCAAAGCTCTCTGACCCAGGGGAACACTTTTCCTAAACAGTCCTTTTAGCCAACTCTCCTACTGATTTTATCTCACCAAGAAGAGTTAGAAAAGTGTGGGGGGAAAATATCCCCAAGGTTTATGTTTACTGGTTCTTGTAAGAACCTATACAAAGTAGGTTCTTAAAAGTGCTTTCCGTTTTTGATTAGTTGGGGTGTTGTGTGTCTAAGCAGGGGTCATTGATTATTTATAGAACAAATGTTTGTGGGGTGCTCTGCTGGGTACTGGGCTGTGTGCTGGAGTGTCCACTGGGTACGTTGTTCTTGTTCTTGGGGAGCTTAGAGCAGAGTGAGGGGGGACTTAAGCCAGCAGTTATCACGTGATGTTTTTCGTGGGGTGATAGCAAATCTGGAGCGCTGGGGCTGTGGGGGGGATGGGCACATAATTAGATTCAAGAGCAAATGATATCTAAGTTGGAATGTGAAGGGGAACCAGCGGGGAGCGGGCGGAAAGGGCAGCTGAGGATATAACTTTCTTTGTCACCACTATCTCCGTGCCCTCCCTCCCCCTCCCACCCCTCCGACTCCCTGGGAGGACGTTTTTCTCTGCAGAAATAAATGCTCAGAGATGAGGTTTCCGGAAGCCAGAGATGAGTTATCTGCAGCTGGCCTGAGGCAGGAAACGCACATTTTCCTTCTCTCCCCAACCTTCTGTTCTTGCAGGGAGGGAGGAGGCGGTGTGAAGGAAACCCCAGAGATTTTCAAGGAAAGAGGAGGTTCCAAGAATTGTGCTTGATCTCTGACAGGTCTGAGTTGAAATGTCCTCCTTCTGAGTCAGTTGGCGGCTCCAACCCCGCAGTGAAATCCACCTCAGATTTTTCCACTTCTTTCACGGAGTCTGTCGACTGTAGTGGGACCCACAGCTGGGGGAAGATCTGGAAGGGGTGAGAAGGGGCTCCCGGGTCCAGCCCACAGGCTGGCAGAGTAGACCCATCTGAGGCCCGATTCCATGAGGTAATGATTATAGCAGACACTTGCTTAGCGTTTCGTGTGTGCAAGGCTGTGTTCTAAGCTGTGGTCCCCAACCCCCCCGGGCCACGGATCATTATCCGTCCGTGGCCTGTTAGGAACTGGGCTGCACAGCAGGAGGTGAGCAGCAGGTGAGCAAGCAAAGCTTCACATCACAGCCTGAGCTCCACCTGTCAGATCTCCCCCCAACCCCCCCACCCCTGTCCTTGGAAAAATTGTCTTCCATGAAACCAGTCCCAGGTGCCAAAAAGGTTGGGGACTGCTGTTCTAGGTGCTTTATGTATGTGAACTCTTTTAAAATTGACCACACTCCTGTGAGATAGGTACTATGTCCCTGTCTTACAAGGAAGAAGTACAGGCCCAGAGAGGTAGAATAACTCACCCAGAGTCACCTACTGAGTAAGTGCCTGAGCTGGGATTTGAACCCAAGCCTCCTATGTTCTTAAATACGTAGTAAGTAGGCTGCAAGAGGCACTCAGAGCTGGCATTGTCCAGATGTAGGCTTGACATAGGTTCACCAATAGACCATGAGCAAAGAGGGGCATTGTCTTCTGAGGAGCCTTGGTGTGGGAAGGGTTAAGGTGAGGTCTTCTCTTTTGTACCCAGATGACTCTGCCCGGTCGTGTGTTGCTACCTGGTGCCTGCTGTGGTTGAGAGACAGACTTGGTTTGAGGGTAGGAAGGGTAGTTAGAGGGAAGTGGCAAATCGGAAACCCACGGGGATGGCCTGTGTGGTGTTTGGCCAAAAAGTTGTTTAGAAATCTAGACATCTCACCTGAACATCCAGGTGTCTGGCCTCTCTGGAAAGGTCCGATCTGGCCATGCTGGACCCACGGTCTGGCATGGAACCTGCCAGGGGAGCTGAGGCCTGGCTGCTGGCTTTAGAGAAATTCACCTGCTTTCCTTCCTGACCAGCTTGCCCTGTGGCGTGGGAGGCCCCGCTGCCTGACGTTCAGGTTGGGCCTCTGTTTGAGTTGGGAGCTACCCATGTATGGCCCAAGGCAAGGCTCTGCACATCAGTTTCCCCATCCACAATGCTGCATGCAAACGGCCTAGCATAGTGCATGCCACGTCATTAGGAGCTTAATAAATGCTCTTTGTCAGTCGCCTTTGTGTTTCTCACTGCCCCCACGGCCACCCACTAGAGTGCAGAGGACAGGAAGGTGTTAGTACCAGTGTGTCCTAAGTCATGAACACCACCTCCCGTGGGTCCCCGTGGAATGGATCGGAGGAGGAGAGGGGCTTTCCATGTGTCACTGCTTAAAAGATGCTGCCCCCTTGAAACATGTCCTATTGCAGAAGCGAGGTGGGTATCTTCACTGAATCTAGCAGTCAGGTTGGGTGGGCACTGACTGGCCACAGCGTTGGGCACAGGATCCCGTGGGCACTGCTATTCCTGGATCTTAAAGTGTTCTGGGTGAATCTCACAAAGGAACAGGGGGTGGAATTCTTGGGTGCTTGGGGCAGCCCCTATCAGCCAGATGGCACAGAAGTATTTAACAAAGGATGTGGCTGTCTGGACGCACCCTGGCTACGCTGCAGCACTTGCCTGCAAGCTGCCTCATGCTCTTTAGCCACGCCTGGGAAGAGCAGCGGCAGAGAGAGGGCTTTTGCTGCCTTGGGTCTTTCCCTGTGCGCAGCTTTGGCAGTGCCTCCTTTATTTACCTTTAAACCCACAGAAGTGGGAAGTTGAGTTAACGAGACGGTGAGGAGTAAGATAGCAGGTCTGTGTAATAACAGGAAATCCTGTCAACTGGGGTGGTGTCTCAGCTGGTCAGCCTGGGAGGGAGAAGGGGTGAGATAATATAGACCAGTGAATGGTTCCCCATTTTTTTTCTTATTATGGCTCCTTTTGGCTTGTGATTGAACTTCATGCTCTGTTTCCCTTTTTTGGCAGGGTCCCACGTAACTCTTCCCTTCCCATTACTCTCATCTCCCCAGCTTCCTCCTCCTCGCTCAATGGCTTGTGGTGGTGCTTGTTAGCAGCAGAATTCTATTTTGAAATGAAACCCGGGCACCGAAGTCCAGTACGTGAAACAGATCGAGTGGGGCCTGCTGAAGCTGGGGGCTGCTTTCGTGTTAGTTCCAAGTACCGGCCACTGTTTTCTCCAAAGCTCTGCCTCCACCTCCCCACCTTCTTACCCAGGGGCGTCTGCCCTAATACACTGCCGCCTGTATGAGTTTCCACTAGGTCCTTAATCCCAGGTGTAGGAAATGCTAGTTTGGCTGTACTTGTAAGATAACGGGCGATGGGGAGTCCTCAGGAGCGTGGGCTTTGGGGCTCAGCAGACGTGGTGAAATTGCAGTGGCTTGATGCTTGCTGAGCCTTGCCGTGGGCCAGGCACCGTGCTCGGAACTTGACGAGGATCAACTCACTTGACCCTTGCAATAATCCTGTGAAGCAGGTATCCTCATCATCTTCATTCCTCGGTTCTAGTTGAGGAAATGAAAAGTGTGAATGACCAATGAATCTGCCCAGGCTGTTGCTAACAACAGCTACTAAGTGGCTGTGTATAAAAAATGAGGATATTATTTCAGTTCTGTTTTAGGCGTAAATGGAGAAACACGTATGTTGTTGACAATAGCATCTGGCACCCAGCAAGCGCTCAGCCATCTTTAACTGGAAGGGAAAAGGGCTCCTCCATCCTAGGAGCGATTTGTTTACTGTTCCTTATTGTGATGATTATTTTTTATTACCGTAGATAATTGCTTTGCTGTTGGCAGGGAAGGAGCCCTAGGAAAGAGGGGGGAAGTAGAAGGCAGGCAGGCTGCCAGATTCTAGGCCCGAGCCTCATGGGAACGTATGTCCCAGGTATCAGGAATTAGGATTTTCGTCTTTTCCGCATCTAGGGAACCACAAACTGCAGGCTCTTTAATTCGGCTGTCTCTCTCCTGCTTTTCTCTTCTTCCTTGTCCTTTACTGATTAAATTGGTCCAGTTAGTGAGTGAGGTTACAGGGTGAATTGTCCCTCTGTGGTTTGTGCCTACATATCTCTGTCTCGTTATTTTTTACTCTCAACTTTAGGGTAAGATGAACCCCCATGTCCCACGAGGGGGTGCCCCGACAGGAAGCAATTGTTGTCTGAGCTCTGTCGGTTTCACCCTTTTCTTCTAGCACCCAGCTCCATGTCTGACACATAACAGGTTTTCAGTAAATGGTTACGACTCAAAGAATTGATTAATGGGGTCTCTATTCTCTGTGAGTTGTTCTTTCCTTTTGGAGGGACAAGGAGAGTGTGACTCTTTTTTTTGAGACAGAGTCTCACTCTCTTGCCTGGGCTAGAGTGTCGTGATGTCAGCCTAGCTCGCAGCAACCTCCAACTCCTGGGCTCAAGCGATCCTCCTGCCTCAGCCTCTTGAGTAACTGGGACTACAGGCATGCGCCACCATGCCCAGCTAATTTTTTCTATATATTTTTAGTTGTCCAGCTAATTTTTTAAAAATTTATTTTAGTTGTTTGGCTAATTTCTTTCTATTTATAGTAGAGACGGGGTCTCGCTCTTGCTCAGGCTGGTCTCGAACTCCTGAGCTCAAATGATCCGCCTGCCTCGGCCTCACAGAGTGCTAGGATTACAGGTGTGAGCCACCACGCCTGGCCAAGAGTGTGACTCTTAAGTGGAGGAACTTCTGCCAGGTTCCACTAGAGATGGTGTGTGAGGACAGAGGTGTGTAAAATCCCCTTTTCTCAGTTCGGCAGAGATAAGAATAGAGGTTTTCGAAAGCACTTGTGCCTTGTAAACCAATGCACGTGGCATAAACGCAGAGTATAGAAACAGAAGGTCGATTTGCAGCGCGACTCAGCTGTGGTCTACCCACAGGTTGCCTTAGGCAGCACTGCTTGGCCAACCTGTGGGTAGACCCTGGGCCCCCTTTCCTCACCGTTGTGTTACGTAAGAACAGAGGTTCTCAGGGTACCAGCCTGAGGGGGCTGGACGGGCAGGTTCCCAGGACTCGTGGCATTCTCTGTCTGCTGCGCAGCCTGCTTCGTGATGCGTGTCCTTGATAGGGAGACTCACGCCCATGATTCTTTCTGGGCTTCAGATCGTCCTGCAGTCATCTTGGTTGCAGTGATTGTACTTTAGAATCTTTTAAAAATTTGTTTTTGAATAGAATTATATTCACATGGTTCAAAAATCTTAAACATACAACAAGGTATACAGTGGAGAGGCTCCCACCCCTGTATCCCAGAAACCCAGTTCCCATTCCCCGCCCCCCAGTGATAAATATTATAACGGTAGCTTATTGGGCATTCTTCCAGAGTTTCTTGATGCATATGTAAGGACTATATATGGGAACATAGCTGGCGAAGCTGGACACCTGATACGAGGTCCACGGATTGGACTTGGGTCAGCAGGGGTAATATGGCATCGGTGGGACAGTGTCCCCCTTGAACTTCAGGGAATAAAGTTGGCTGAAGCGTTTTGTTGCCCTACTTAATTTCCAGCAACAGGAGGACACACAACCCAGCGCTTTTATTTATCTAAATGCATTGATTATTTTTTGGGTATATATGATTTTTTTAATGCATGTGGTTTTTTTGTGTGTTTAAAAATCAAGGAGCTATGTATTTCAGTTCAAAGGGCCTACAGGAAACCAAATCATATTATAGCTAATACAGACTTGAAGTATGGTAATTGCCCACCCAGGACATTAGAATCTTGACTGAAATGATCAGATAGAGTCTTTTCTGTCCAGATGACTCTATAGCAGTACCTAGCAGAGAGGGCTTTGAACTTGGGATCTGCTAAAGGGACAGATATGCGGTTCTCCTGCTGTACCTGGTTATAGTCCATGATGTGCAAAGTACATAAAGCAGATTCCCACATCTGTGTCCAGTTCCTCCTCAGCGAACAACTAACTAGTCATCACCCTGTCAGCGTGCATGGCGGAAGGTTCTGCTTCGTATTCTGCTGCTTTATTCTTACCCATGACAGTCCTAGCGCCGCTGCTACAGCTACGTCTAGCTTCAGAGTCCTTTTTGCTGTGTCTTTGCCTTGGCAATTGCATCATCTCCTCTAGCTTCTGCTCCATTACTGGCTGATTTCTACCTAAACTTTGTCTTCCTGTGGCGCCGTGCAGAGTGCTTGCTTTGGCCATGGCTTGCTGCAGCCTTGGCTTCGGGGTAAGGGTGCTGTGCCTCCCCACTGCCCGTGGGGTGCAGCCTCTGCCTGGTAGGGAGGGGAGAAGACCTCTTGGATTCCTCCATTGGTAGCATCAAATTTCACCACTGTGACCCGTCCTGGGGCAGTCGTCGCTGGTATAATCACGTCCAGCCCCAGTTTACGGTTTTTAAGCCAGCACAGATTCCTCTTCCCTGTTGTTCCAGTTGGTTTTGACCTTGAAGGCCCCCTTACCCATGACCTCTTCCTAGTTCCATCTTACCCCTGGCATCTCCATGAGCACAGCGTGTTTCCCACGTGGGTTTCTTGTGGGAAAACACCAGTTCTGCGGTGTGTCATTTGATCTCACATTAGTCCTTCAGCATCGTGAGTACCCGAGATATCCCTGGCAGGGGCTCTGCCCTAAGTGGCTCATTATTAGGACTTGTTTTTCCACTTTTTCGTGAAGCTTGGCTTCTCCACCTATGGTTTTTTTTCCTTTTCTTTTTTCTTTAAAGGTGGGGTCTTGCTTTGTTGCCCAGGCTAGAGTGCAATGGCACAATCATAGCTCACTACAACCTCAACCTCCTATGCTCAAATGATCCTTCTGCCTCAGCCTCCGAAGTAGCTTTGACTACAGGTGCACATCACCACACTTGACTAATTGTTTTCTTATTTTCTTTTAGAGACAGGGTCTCACTATGTTGCTCAGGCTGGTCTCCAACTCCTGGCCTTGAGCGATCCTCCTGCCTCAGCCTCCCAAAGTGTTTGGATTACAGGCGTGAGCTGCCATGCCCAGCCTCACCAGTGGTTTTGAGATTTCCCAATGGCCACCAAGACCTTGTTAGGAGGTGTTTCTGTCTCCATGGTCAGAAGCAGACTCTTACCTCTTCCTGTTCCAAAGCCTCCACCTATCCACTCAGGACTGCCCGCTCAGTTGCTGTTTCCTATCTGAGAGACGCCTCTGACTTGAAGACCAGCAATGCTCAACCTGCTCTTAGCTCAGTGCCTTTTGACAAAGGCTTCCCTGTCGCTGATCAGACCTGTCCACACCTGGGAGAACCCCTGGGTTGTGTTGATGGGGTGGCCTTCCAGGAGCCTGCCATGAAACTGGATCTCAAAATGCAGCGTCCACCACAGACATATGTTTGCAGCTCTCAGGGCTCTTTCTGGTACAGAAAGTTAGGTCGTGGGTATTTCTCTCTTCTGTCTCAATGCTGTTGTGCCTGTTGTCTGCACAGAACATCTTGCTGTAGCCTCCTGTTTACCCCTCAGTGACGTGTGTGAACGTGTTCTGGGGGGAGGTAATACCAGGAAGGGTTGTCAGAAGCTTGAGCATTTGTTCCTTAATAACCGTAGCCCGTGGGTTGAGTAAAGGCAATCATTTGAAGTCATGAAGAGTTCACTCCCTGGGGAACGCATTGGCTCTGGGAAGCCAGTCAGTCTTGTTTTGAGCTCCCTCACCTCATCTGGATCACACGAAAGAAAGAGCAGGAGGGACGGCCCCATTATTTGTCACAGAGAAAAGGAGAGCTGGTTCCAGAACCCTTATTTTGGCGGGGGGGGCACTTAAGATTCTTTTAAATTACCTTGAGTGTATTTATTAATGTGCTGTCTGTCCACCAACCCCCGAGAGAGAAACTGCAGAGAGCAGAGCCCTTACCTGTGCTGTTCACCTGTGTACTCCTGGTGTTAGAACAATGTGTGGCCTTTAAAGGGCAGCTCAATACTTGTTTGTTGCTGGATAAATACAATCTCCATGCCCCTGCTGTGGTCCCCTTTGAAGGCTGCCTCCGTCTGTCGGGGATGGGTGGTGAGACCACCCGAACCATGGCACCCATTTGAATTTCAAGTCTGAGTGTCCATGATGGATTTGGAGGAGAGATGGGGTAGGGTTACGGGAAAAGGTGTGGGATTTGCAGAAGGACTGGGTTTAAATCTTGGCTCTGACTTATTCGGGGGCCCTCTATGGGCCTCAGTTTTGTTTTTATCTGTATAGGAAGAATAATAATTATGCCACACACACACATGCTTCACAATCCTTGAAGAATGTTTGAAAAATGTATTTTAAACTATAAAGTGCTCTGCAGATGTGGAAGATTGCAAAATGGTGATGGTCTCTCTCTTCCTTGCTGCTTTTTGCTTCATATGAAGCTCGGTGCCTTGGGCTGCCCCTGCCTACCCTGTTAGAGTTAGCATTTCCGGTGGCTGCCTTCTTCAGGTGGTTACTTTCCCAGAGTGAACTAAGGAGCAGATCTTCTGGGGTTTCCATCACTGCAATTCCCCGATGAGAGTTGGGGGTGGGGGGTTACCAGGTCCTAGGAAAGTGCACTCCTTTCCTAGGCCTGGCCCCAGCCCTGTGCCACTGGTGATCCCGTCGTCATTGTCACGTGCTGTGAGCTCATCACATGAGCTGTACCATCGAAGGCTGCTTGACGGTGTTTCTCTCTCCCCAGGCGGCTGCTGAAGAGTGAACTTGGATCGTTCATTACAGACTATTTCCAGGTAAGCCCTGTGGATCTTAGCATCCGTCATCATGCATGTGGGCCCCTGTACCTAAAGGGATGGCCAATACTATGCAAAACTGGACATTCCTCCATCCAAAATTACACATCCCGATCCCTACTGTGTGCCAAGTACTGCAGTGCAGTGGCTGTAGAGGCCACCAGGCCACTGTGGTCCCTGCAATTAACAGACACTACAATCTCATGCAGCAAATCTCAGGACTCCTTTACACTCGTAAAAAAATTATTGCTTATTTGGGTCATGTCTGTCTATCTTTACCATATTAGAAATTAAATCCGGGAAGCTTTCAAATGTGTCTAAATTCATTTAGATAATGGTTATTACATATTAGCACAAATAGCATTTTTTCCCCTTGGTGATCATTGGTTACAGCAACAAATAGCATTTTTATGAGAATAACTTTCGGAATAAAAAGTAAGAGGAGTGGCATCGTTTTCTGGGTTTGCAAATCCCTGCACTGTTTTGCCTCTTGGAAGACAGCTGGATTCTCGTGTCTGCTTCATAGTCAACCTGTTGTGATGTTGCCCTTCGTGCAGCCTCAGGAGAACTCGTGGAGAACGCAAGGGAAAAGGCAGAAACAACTTAGTGTTATTGAGAAAATCGTTTTGACCATGTAGATCCCTTGGAAGGGCCTGGGGGAGCCTCCAGGGGACCCGGAACCAACCCCACTTGGAGAGCTGTCGCTCTAAGGACATTCTCTCCCACTCCTGGCTTGGTGTTTAATTGGATATAATTATGTGTGCCCTTAAGCCAACTTATTTCTTGTCACCAAGCCTCTTGGTGTGTTCTGTTAAAGATAGATCAGACAATCAAACTTCCCTCCTTCTTATATAATATCCTTACGAGGCTAATGAGCTAGAGGTTCCAGGTCCAATTGGAGGATAGTTTCTAATCCGCAGACACAGGCTACTTTCCTGCCTCTAACCAAAGGCATCTGCTGGAGAGGGTGTGGGAGGTGTTGGGTGATAATGAGTAACTAATAGGGTGACACCTTAGTGAAGTCAGTATCCCCGGTTCTCACTTATTTGCTGAGTGGTCTCCGGCAAGCTGCTTTGCCTCTCTATGCCTCAGTTTCCTTATCTGTAAAATGGAATAAAAATATGACTTACCTGATAAGGTTATGGTATGGTTTGCATGAAATAACACACAAAGCACTGAGCACGTAGTGTGTAGGGAGCAGCACAGAGGAGTGGTCAAGATCACGGCCCTCACAGGCAGACTGCAGGGTTCAGCGCCGAGCAGAGCCACTTACTAGCTCTGTGGGTTTTGGTTCCTTTTTTTTTGTAAAACGGGTAATATTAATAGGACCAAGCCTGAAGGGGTTGTGTTGAGGACTAGATAGGTTGTTATTTATAAAATGCTTAGTAAGCACTTTATAAAGAGTAAGAAAGAATGGTGTTTATTAAATTTATACAGGTGCCTATGTGTTATTATTCTAAAGCGTAATTCATCCCTTTTAATGGGAAAGTAACATAAAAATGCATAACATCTTGGTTCAGGCTGGTGATAGTATTCTGAGTCCAAGTAGTGCATGCTTTTAAGACAGTTTAAAGAGATTTTAGGTTTTAAAAATAAGGCAGGCATCCTTTTATTATTTTTCTTTACAAGATTCAGGAAGCTTAAACTTTTTTATGTGCACTTTAAAAGAATGACAAATGTCAGTTGTTTAAAGACACAAACACACAGAGCAGAAAACAGCTCCTCTAAATCTGGACAAACCGCGACCCAACAGAAGCCTGGAATGCGTTCGGGTCATATGTCTCTGCTGCTTGGAAGACAGCTCCTGTTCGGGGAGAGACAAACATAAAAATGAAGAAAGAGATAATTAGTCACAAATGTGAATCATTTCAGTTGCCCTTGACTCAAAGGTCAGCCTTGGCCTTTCTTTTTTCTCTTGCTGTCTCTATTGATTGATTTTAAATCCAGCCACCGAGAAGTGGTTTTTCAATCAGTCCTGGAGAAACCTGCTGGGCTGAGCTGCCTTCCTGCTTGACATTTGAAAGAGACGTGGTTTGGTGTGGTTTAAAATGTCAGTTGTCTTTTGGCACGGGGGGCTACCCCTAGGACAGGGAGGGAAGGGCATTTGGGTGGGGACTTGTTTATCTGGGAAGCCCTGAGGTTTTCAGGGGCGGTTAATACTGCCTACAAAGCATGCGTGTTACTTAAAAATTAATAACCACTTGTCATTTCCTATCTGGAGCATAATCAGAGACGCTGCTTGGTGAATGTTGGGTCTCTTGCAGGGGAGTGTGGGGTGGGAACTGGTGGTCAGTTTTGAATCTGGGGTTTTCCTTATTTAAAGTGCTAAACTGGAAAGAGGCTCTCCTGGACTTTTTTTTGCCCCAATGTATAATAGATTTTAAGTCTCATGTGGTACAGAGCTTTTTTTTTTTATTTTCTTACTCTGTTTGGTACCCTGCTCCCTACAAAGTCCCTAGTACATAGTAGATGCCCAGTAAACAATCTTGGGAGACAGGATGGGAGTGTCCACCACAGATACCTGGAACGATTTTGGATGACACACACAATGGCATTCAGTAACATTCAGCTGTGGTTAGAAAGTGTTGGCCTTTTTTTCCCCCCTCAGCTCTTAGGACTGTGCTGTAAAGTGTGCTGAGTTGGGCCACTGTATCCTTTATACTCCTCCAGGACTTGGCTGTCTCCTTTGTTTAAGGAAGTAGGAGCGGGCCTCAAACTTAGTGTCCAGCTAGGGACACTGACAGTAGTTAGGGTTTCATGACATTATTTTATTGGCATTGAGTTAAGCATTCTACTTATAGCAAATGATGTTGCTATAGTTTCCTTTTAAAACGTGTTTATGTTTTTAAAAAGTGGATCAATTTAAGAAAAATAGTATGCAAAGAATAATATGGTAGGTGTCCCTGGCTATGGCCCCAATTGGGGAGGTGGTTCAAGAGAGACTTGGGTTTGGAAAGCTCGGCGCCAGGCACCGCTTGAGAATGGGGTGGTCCCAAGCCCTTCGCTCTACAGAAGAAATCTCCATATGAGGAGGGAAATCCAGAGGGACAGCTTATCACATTGACTGCCACACTGGAAAAAAAAATATTTTCCTTGGGGCCACAGTGTTTTATTACAAAAATAGAACAAAAACTTTGAAAACAAAATAATCCTTTCTAACTTAATGAAAAATTTAATGAAAAACAAAATTTATTGACTTATATTTATTTAATCCACATTTTTAGAATTGTTAATATAAATTGTAATAATAAGAACATCAGTAAGTAAGATTTTCATGAACCAATGGCAGGTTTTGCCCAGGTGTTGCTTCACAAGGCCCCGAGCTCAAAACCAGCGTGAGTTAAATACAACTTGCATGGCAGTTAATGTGTTCTAGAGGCAACCTTGGCCTTCACATTCAACTCTCAGATGGAGTCTCATGGGGGAAAGGCAGAAGGGGCTCCAGAGAGCATGTTCCTCCAGCAAGGGGGTGGGAGGAAGGTCTGAGAACCAACGAGGACCAGAACCCAGGAGTGGACTCGGAAGCCGCCAAAACCAGGGATGCGGTTGTTCAGGAAGGTGAAAAGCGGGCTCCCTGGGCACCGGGCTCCTCGGTGCAAAGGCTCAGATGGTCGTGCCCAGGCATCCTGCATTCAGCAGTGAAGTCTGTCCCCTCCTGGGACCCTGACCCCAACTCAGAGCTCACCACGTGTGCAGCCGTCTCTGTGACTCTGCTTTTGAAAATGAATATTTTCACTTGATAGCTTTAAAGAAAGACTCACAGAAAGAGTATGCTTGGTGAAGAATCATGAGAATGACCCAAGGGGAGGGCCAGGGAAAGCAGGTAGGAAAACAGCGCTTGTCTCACGTCTGCGTGCAGAGAAGACAGGCCGGGTGATCTGCAGGGGCCTAGAGAGATGTCCGTAAGACACCGGCCGGGAGAATCTCTGACATTTCCAGTATTGATTTTTCTTTTCTCTCTGTTTTGAATTGTGCCCAGGAGGAGAATCGGGGTTTCCAAGAGGAACTCTATATTCTTATGACAGCACTGAGGGATAATTGGTTCCTTGTAGTTTTTGAAACTGATGATATGAAATGCTCTGCATTTTTCTATAGCCTAATGAGGTATCTTGGCAGTTCAGGGCATGGAGGTGCTTGCAGATTGCACTTTCTGCCATTCTGCATCTGTTGGCTGTGTTGTGTTGGTTAGAAACTTTTCCCCAAGCCCAGAAAATTTAACCTCTTTCGTTGGAACTGGGGTTTTGCTTGATGCAGAAACTCAGGCTAGAGTTGATGGCTGCAAATGGGTTAGTGGGAAGAAAGGAAACTTAGCTACCATGGTTGCCAATAGGTCATGGGTGCCTGGTAGTGTTGGAAATATACGTACGTGTCTGTGCGTGTGCATGTGTGTATACATGTTCACACACGTGCATGTGCACACATGAGTATGCATATTTATTTTTCCATTTGTTGCTCATATCTGTGAGAGTCCCAGGAGCCTGGTTTCCCTTAGCTCATCATTATCAGAGAATATTAAGAGCTTATGACTCGTGGCACAACAGAGCTGAAGGGGGGGACTCCTGTGACGTGTCCTGGCCACTATGGAGTTTAAAATGCAGACAGTGCAGGGATATAGACATGTCTACACAGGTGACACACAGCGTAACACTGACTGAAGACCTGAAGTAGACTTCCAAACAGGCCCAGAATGAACAAATACACTTTGTTAGGGATGAAGACAGGACTTGTAAGAATTCACGGCAAGTTGGGTGGAGAGAAGATGAAGAGTGGGGAAAATAACTTCTGTGATTTTCAAATCCAAATTGAAGAGGGGGGAAAAGTTCCAGCACTTCTTCTATCAGCCTGGGAAGGTTTCTCTTACAAGAGGATTCCCCAGATGGAAAAAGAGATAGTTAGGTGGACACAGGGTAGTAAGAGGAATCCCACATACCTCTGCTTTGAAGGTAAAATTGGGGCCTATCTACCAAGGGGCTTTGAACAAGGGGAGCTGGGATCTGGCGAGAAGACAGGGACAGCAGACAGGTTATGTTTTTAGGTGAGAAGGTCATTAGAGGTTGCATTTTGGATTTGGCCAGTACTTGGAAGAAAGGCTTCATGGAGGTTGCAAACATGGGAGGACCTCGAACGAAGCTCCCAGTGGCCACTATCAGGGAAGAAGATGAGGTGGAACTAGCCCCGAGGGCTTCAAGACACGTTACTCCCCGTGGGACTGCCCACCAGCCAGCTGTCTCCTGAGCAATTACTTGAATTTTATGCAATTATTTGAGTACTTTTTATTGTACTTTTCTCATACTTTATGAAGCCAAATGGAAAAATGGGTCTTGAAATTGATGAGCACAGGCCCTAATGTAACTGAGATAAAGACGGAAATCCATAGGCTGCAGAAATGGCACATCTTTAGCTTCGTTGGACTTAGGTCATTGCACGTTCAATTGTGAAAGAAAGGAGCACGTAGATTCAAAATGCTGAAAATATATCACCCAAAGATGAGCTCTGAAGTCAGCTGTAATTAGGGATTTTATAATCTTTTTTTAGCTCTATGGGGACAGAATTCCTCCTATATCACGTAAGTGTGGTGTTCTACATGAGTGCGTATTTTCAGGAACCCATTATGTGTGAAATCGGGTGATTTCTTGAAGACTAGGCCAGGAATGGCAGGAGCGGTTTTAGGGCATTGATGGGGGAGACATAGAAGGCAGGGGGTGGGGTGGATGTTGAAACACTGTTGTGTGAAAATAAGTAGAAACGTTCAGCAATTCAGTGGGCATGAGCGGTAAAGACTGAGTGGGAAGGGTTGGGAAATGTTTGTTCAATACGGAAAGCAACAGGGCAGCTTTCTCTGAGGCTCCTTGCCAGCTGTAAGGAGGGCAAAAGTAGTGATAGCAGTAACAACAGCTAACGTGTTCAAGGACTTCGGCGCCGGGTGTTGTTCTAAGTCAGTGGTCCTCAGAGTGTGGTCCCAGAGCCGGCAGCATTGGTAACACCTGAGAACGTGCTAGAAAAGCAAATGCTTAGGCTCCATCTCTGGCTTATTGAACTAGAAACTCTGGGGTTGGGGCCCGGCACTCTGTGTTTTAATGCATCCTCCGTGATTCTGATGCGGGCTCAGGTCTAAGAATACACAGGACGTTTTTCCCGTGCTAATAATGCATGTATGCCTCCTGCCAGCCCCTGAGGAAGCTCCTGTTACTATCTATCCCTTTGCCGCTGAGGCTTAGGGAAGGGGGTGATTTGTCTAAGATCACGCAGCTAGTAAAAGGTTCAGCAAAGATCCAACCCAGGTCATCTGGCCACAGAAGAAAAATTTCTTGGATTACACTTTAAATGTTAAAATGCCCTCAAGGCATCCCCTGGAACAACAAAAAACCCAGAGAGGAGGCGTTTCAGGATTACTTTTTGTTTTTTGTTTTGAGTGTCTAGCAACTCAGACATGGACTGTTTTCCTGCTTCCTTGCAAAAAAAAAAAAAAAAAAAAAATTATCATTTTTTTTTTTTTTTAAGAGATGAGGTCTTGTTCTATCACCCAGACTGGAGTACAGTGACTGATCATATCTCAGTGTTGGCTTCAACGCCTCAGCTCGAGGGATCCCACTGCCTCAGCCTCCTGAGACAGGTGTGCACCACCATGCTTGGCTCATTTTTTATTTTTATTTTTTGTAGGGATGGAGTCTTCCTAGGTTTCTCAGGCTGGTCTCAAACTCCTGGCCTCAAGTGATCCTCCTGCCTTGGCCTGCCAAAGAGCTGAGATTACAAGCATGAGCCATCGTGCCCAGTGCAAAAATAATTTCTTTCAAGCTATAATCCACCCTTTAATTATTACCGAAATGGTGCTAAATGAAGCAGTAGCATTAGTACCAAGTTTCTAAGCTGCTTCAGTCTCCATCTGGGGATTTTTCTCTAGTCTCATCACACCCACACACCAGGATTGGTTTATTAAGAACTCTCTGGCCCCAGGGGTGAGTTGTGTTTATAAGACTTTCTATTGCTTATGTAGGAAGGCATCCAGGTTCACAAGAGATGTAGACATCATTAGAAGTGTTGGCCGGCCTTTCAGAGTCACAGAGGCGAAAAAGATGGAGGTGGCTCATGATTTTCATCGTTGGGCTCATGCCCACAACACGAACCTTCGAAGACATTGATATCACTGGAATCAAATGCCTGGAGTGAAATTGGTTAACACGAGTTCTTGATAGGTGAACAACACAGCTGCTACCCCTCTGGGGTAGGAAAGAATGTCTCATTTGGGAATGGAATCCACCTGGGAGCCAGGTGTTTCCCATGCTAGACATTGAATGTGGACAGTGGTGAGGAAGGCCCACCTGGATGGAAGCCTTGTGGTAGAACCTAGTTATACAGTCTTGAGATTGCCAAGACAGCTACCCCCAGGATCTGAACCTGAAATGGATCCCATCTCCTTTCTCTTGTGGGCAGGGACATAAGAAACCTCTCCAGGGCAGGAGAGCCTGGTGACTAAAGGCAACCAGCTTTTTGGCCAGGTAGGTCTGGGTTCTAATTCTGGCTAGAACACTTATTAGCTGTGTGACCTCAGGCTTAGTACTTAACCTCTCTGAGCCTGTTTTCTTAGTAGTAATCTAGTTGTAATCAACGTAGCTACTTCATAAGGTTGAGGAGCCTACTAAGTGAGAAGACATATACAAAATGTTTAGTATACAGCAAAAAACCCAGAGAGGAGGAGTTTCAGGATTACTGAAACAAATGATAGGTATTTGTATCTTAGTATTTTTATTATTATTGCCAAAGTAAACCAGAGGAATGTAATAGGGAAAAGATATGGGTTTTGGATTCAAACCAACCTGGGTGTAAATGATGGTCTCACGTTTGCTAGTTGTTTCTCTGAACCTCAATTTCTTAATTTATAAAAAGGGGATAGATGTGTGGCAAAGATAAAAATGTGACAATGCATGAAAAGAGTCTAAGACAGTGGCTGACACAGAGTCAAAACCAATAATGGACGCTACTGACATTCTTATCATTATCATCGTTACTGCCAAAGCATTAGACGTGACGGTAGCTAGCAGCTTTAGCGTTTGCAGAACTGTGTGGAAAGTTCTTCCCGCTGGGAAGATGAGGTTAGCGTCTAGCCTTCTTGCTGACCAGTTTTCTCTGGGTCCCTCTGGCTGGGTAGGGGAGGTGCCTGCTTGGCAGGAGGCATATGCCATTGGCAGGCCCCATACCACACACGCCCACCCCTCCTCCTTTCTCCCCACCTCCTCCAACCCTCCTTCCATGATGAGCTGGGATGAGCTAGTCTTTCCTACCCACTAAAGACTGGGTGGTTTGGGATGCCTCTCCCCAGACATCCTTATTTGCATTCTTCCTAGCTAAGCCTCATTTTTCTGTTTG
>CAUYRT010032372.1:0-13036 GCA_963574885.1 Lepilemur ruficaudatus | reverse complement strand
TATTCTCAGGCTAAATATTGGGAACAAATATGTTCCTTGTTTTCATGGACCTTATAGCTCATGGAGGTGATAGATTTTAACTAATTAATAACAGAGATAGTGTAAAATATGGCATGTCCTGTAAAGACCAAACTCTAGGGAGCCATGACAGTGCAATGGGTTAGACTGAAGGAGCGAAAAGGCCTCTGTGAAGAGGTGTCATTTAAGGGGAAATCTTGTGGTTAGGAATCATGATGATTAAAGTGATTAGGGGTACGTCAGATAACTAGCAAAGGATCGGTGCTCCAGGGAGAGGGGCAAATGCTCAGAAGTCCCTCCAGGAAGAGGAACACAAAGATGAGAAAGACTGGAGAGGAGGGAGGACTGACATGTATGTAAAGTCAGACTTTATTTTTTAGAACAGTTTCAGGTTGATAAAAAAGTAAGATAATACAGATTGTTGCCATATACCCTGAACTGGGTCCCGCTATCATTAACCTATTAGTATGGTGCATTTGTAAAATTAATGCACTAACATTATTGAATTCTTACTAACTATAGTTCATAGCTGATTCAGACTTCCTTAGTTTTTACCGAATGTCAATTTTATGTTCCAGGATCCCATACAGCAGGGGTCCCCAGCCTTTTTGGCATCATGGACTGGTTTCACGGAAGACAAATGGGGGTGGGGTGGGGGAGGCGGAGCCCAGGCGGTGATGCGAGTGATGGGGAGTGGCTGTAGATGCAGGTGAGGCTTCGCTCCCCTCCTGCTGTGCGGCCCGGTTCCTAACAGGCTACGGACCCATACCTGTCAGCTAGGAGTTGGGGACTGCAGCTACACAGGACACCACATTACATTCAGTTGTCTTCTTTCCTTAGGCTCCTCTTGGCTGTAACAGTTTCTCAGACTTTCTGTGTTTTTTATGACCTTAACAATTTTTTTTTTTTTTTTTTTGAGACAGAGTCTCACTCTGTTGCCCGGTCTAAAGTGAGTGCCGTGGCGTCAGCTTAGCTCACAGCAACCTCAGACTCCTGGGCTCAAGCGATCCTTCTGCCTCAGCCTCCCGAGTAGCTGGGACTACAGGCATGCGCCACCACGTCCGGCTCATTTTTTTTTCTATATATATCTTTAGTTGGCCAATTAATTTCTTTCTTTCTATTTATAGTAGAGACGGGGTCTCACTCTTGCTGAGGCTGGTTTCGAACTCCTGACCTTGAGCGATCCGCCTGCCTCAGCCTCCCAGAGTGCTAGGATTACAGGCGTGAGCCACTGCGCCCGGCTATGACCTTAACAATTTTGAGGAGTCCTACTCCAGTGTTTTGAAGGATATCCTCTGTTGAAACTTTTCTGATTTCTTTTTTCTCCTGATTAGACTGGGGTTATGGTTTTGGGGAAGGAAAATCACAAAAGTGAAGTGCCATTTGCATCCCATCATATCATGGGCATGTATTGTCAACACGATTTATAATTGTTGATGTTGACTTTGACATTGATCACCTGACTTAGTGTTTGTCAGTTTTCTCTACTGTAAAGTCACTCCCGGCCCGGACCCTGCACTTTCCCTAATCTATCCTTTGGAAGGAAGTCTGTATGTGTAGCTCACACTCAAGGAGGGGGGTATGCTCCACCTCCTTAAGGGAAGAGTAGCTGCGTAAATTATTAGCAATTATTCTGTATTGGAGATTTGTCTCTTATACTCCCTTATACTAATTTATCCAATCATTTATTTATATTGGTATGGACTTATGGGTATTTATTTTATACTTTGGCTTATAATCCATCACTCTTTATTTTGTTGCTGAAGTTGTCCCAGCTGTGGCCAGGGGAGTTCTTTCAGATGCTTTGTGCCCCTGGACAGGCCCTCACAAGGGGCAGTTTTATTTTGGGGTGAGGGTGCATTTCCTAGCTTCCCATCACTCCTGGGTGCTTGGCTCATCCTGCGTATTTTTTGCCCCAGTATTATAATCAGACATTTCTACAAGAAGACTTGGTTCCTTTTATTGAAGAATGTATTTGAGAGCAAGCTCTAGATGTGTTCATTGCTCCTGGGGTGCCATTTCTTTTAGGTCTTCCCAGCTGACAGAGCAAAGAAACATGGGTGTGCATCCTAACCCTTGTATATACACATGTCTATGAATAAATACTTCCATAGGTAACCCCCTGTATCTATATTAAGCAGATGAGTTTACACCGTTGTCTATAACTCTAATCTGCTAGCACATGCATCCTTGTAGCCTCCTCCCCTCCCTTCTGCCCTAAATTCTCAGGCTAATTATAAGACAGCTGGCTTCCTCCAGCCCCACTGTTTACGTAGCTGTTCAATTCCGTTATACACATATAGCAGAATAGAAATCATTAAACTGTACCTCCATGGGAGACAACATTGCCAACTAGAGTACAACCCTTATGTGCAGTCCCTTTGCCTTTATTTTTATAAACTTGACATACTTGCGAAGTTACTTAGGTCAGCCCCTTCCCCCCACCCTCTTCAGTGAGGCAATTTCATATATTTATAATACAGTTAGATTCTTTTGTTGTATTCTGCATGTCCTTCTGGGATCCCCAGCCTCGTGTTTTTTTAAGTGTACATATATTAAGGTTCACCCTTTGTGCTATAAAGTTTCATGAGTTTTAACAGATGCATAATGTCATGCATCCACCATTACGGATATCATTCACCATCCCCCAAATCCCTGTGCTTTACACATTCAGCTATGCCCTCTCCCTCCCTCTCCTAGCAAAAATTTGATCATACAGCATATATAGCCTTTCAGACTGGCTTCTTTCACTTAGCAATGTGCATTTAGGTTTTTTTCCCTGTCTTTTTGCAACTTGATAGCACATTTCTTTTTATCACTAAACAATATTCCATTGTGTGTCTGCTATAGTTTATTTATCCATGCACCTATAGAAAGACTTCTTGCTTGCTTCCAGTCTTGGCAATTATAAATAAAGCTGCTATAAACACACATTTTTACATAGACATAAGTTTTCAAATGGAAGAGGGGTGTGATTACTGGATTGTATGGTAAGACTTTGTTTAGCTTTGTAAGCGTTTGCTGAACTGTCTTCTAAACTAGCTATACCTTTTTTCAATCCCACCAGAAATAAATGAGAGTTTCTGTTGCTTTATATCTCATAAGCATTGGGTAATGTGAGTTTCTTAGATTTTAGCCATTCTAGTAGGTAAAATAATGGTATCATATCATGGTTCTCAATTGCATTTTCCTAATGACCTACGATGCTGAGCATGTATTCTTCTTTGCCATCTTTATGTCTTTTACATACAATTGTTTTGCCCATTTTTAATTGTATTTTCTCATTGTTGAGTCTTAAGAGTTTCTTAGAATTCTTTGTAGATTTTGGATATAAGTCCTCTATCAAATATCTGTTTTGAAAATATTTTCTCCTAGTCTGTGACTTGTTTTTCATTCTCTTGATAGCATCTTTTGCAAAGAGGTTTTAAATCTTAATAAAACTGACTTAACTGTTTTTCTTTCATTGATTGCGTTTTTGTGTTATATCTAAAAATTCACTGTCAAACTCAAGGTCACAGGTTTTTCTCTTGTTTTTTTAGGTTGAAGATCTGAATTAATTTTTTTGAAAAGTGTAGGTCAGTGGCCACATTTATTTCTTATTTTTGCATATGGATGTCCAATTATCCCAGCATCATTTGTTGAAACAACTATTTTTTATCCACTAAATTACCTTTCTCCTTTGTCAAAGAACAATTGCATCTGTGTAGGAAGAACGTTTTATTTTTGAACAATATCATTGGGTTATGATTTCACACTGCAAAATTCTCTGGGATTAATTATGCAATTCAATAAATTTTACACATTTATAGACTTAGGCTGCCGCTACTGCAATCCAGTTTTAGAATCCTTTTTTCATGCCAAAAGGATCTCTTCTGCCCGTTTTCATTCCCCACTCGCATCACAGCCCTAGGCAACTGCTAATCTCATCTGCTTTCTGCTTCTGTAAGATTTACCTTTTCCTACTGGTAGGATCACTTGTGTATAAGTCCTTGTATGGCTGTGTATTTCATTTCTCTTGGAAATTATAATGGCTCCTGAAAAAGAAGATATGGTTCACACAAGGATCGTGGCAGTAGAGACGAGAGAAGTGAATAGATTCGAAATACACATTGGAAATTAAAGCCACCACAATTTTATAATGGATTGAATATGGGCAAATGTGTTAACAAGAGCCATTTACTGAGATAGGGAAACTGCATGGAGGGTGGGTTTGGGCGCGAGGGTTCAGGAGATGGAAAAGACATGTAACTCCATATTCCATGCTTCAAATATTAAATTTTATGTGTGACCCTCCAGGCTCAGACTTCTGTAACTCAGAGCAGTGGTCATTTTTATAGACCTCACCTTATTCAGTCTCTCAGTAGCAGATCACACAGTTTACCTGCTTTTCTTTCTTTAAACCATTTCCTTCACTTGGCTTCTGGGATATCACACAATCTCAGTTTTCTCCCCCTATCCCACTAGTGTCTTCTCTATCTCCTTGGATGGATCTTACTCCTCAATATAATGTCTAACTATTGGACCGCCCAATATTGTTTTTCCTTATACTTTGTTTTTCTCTGTCATCACTTACTCTCAAGTTGATAACATTCATTTGCATAGACTTTAATTCTATATCCAGTGTGATAATTCCCACCTTGGTATCACTGTAACCCAGTGCCACGGGTACGTCTGGGGGCAGCTTCCGTTTAACATGGCAAAACTCAAACTCTTCGCTCCTTTCCAGCTCCTCCCCATCTAGGATTACTTTTCTTGCTGTTCCCCTCAAAAAGGGGCCCCACCATTGAGCCAGTCGCTCCCCCAAAAGCTGGGAAGTGTCTTTTATTTTTCTTCCTCATAGCCCAGGCCCAATCCAGTAGCACGTCTTGTCATCTTGTCAACGTGTCAATGGCTCTTGCTAACTCACGTGCCCGTATTCAGCCCATTACAATGTTGACATGATTTTATGTGTTTTTCAAAACTTGCATGGTACAGTCCCCTTCTCATTATGTCCACCACTGCCACCCTAGTCCAAGCCTCTGTTATTTCCAGCCCGGTTTCACTTCCACCACTCTTGTTTCTCTAAAATCTATTTACCATAGAACAATCACGGTGATAGTTAAAAGCTTAATCCTATGAACCGTTTCCTGGCCTAGAAACAATGGGCTACACGGGCTCTGGGCATGTTCTGCACTTTGCTCTTGTCCTTCCGATGCCCTTGAGCACACTCTGCTCCCGTCTCACAGCAGTTTAATGGACTTGAATGGTGCCTGGTCATTGAAGATATTTGTTGAGTAAATTAATGAATATTATCCCATGTAACCATAAGTAATATTAACTTATTTTTCATACTGCAGTGTGTGAGAAGCCGTAACCTAGAAGGTAAAGGAAGGAGAGGTGAAGGTTACAGGAAGATAGAGTGACAGCAGTAATATCTAACAAGAAGGCAATAGGGGAGAATATAGAAATTCTATCAAGAGTGAACACTCATTCAAAAACCAAAGCTTCTTTTTTTTTTGAGACAGAGTCTTGATCTGTCACCCAGGCTGGAGTGCATTGGTATCATGATTGCTCACTGCAATCTCAAACTCCTGATTGATTTCAAGCAATTCTCTTGCCTCAGCCTCCCAAGTAGCTGGGACTACAGGCATGCACCACCATGCCCAGCTAATTTTTCTATTTTTCGTAGGGATGGGCTCTCACTCCTGCTCAGGCTGGTCTTGAACTTCTGACCTCAAGCAATCCTCCCACCTCAACTTCTCAGAGTGTTAGAATGACAAGCATGAGCCACCATGCCTGCCCCAAAGCCTTGATAGTCATTAATGTCCCTCTACACTACAACAGGGACCACACGTTTCACTGTGGAATCAATAACAGCCACAAGAATCTCTGAATCATTAAAAGAAGGTCAAAAGATATTGACCACATCACAAAAGCAAGAGAGTAGTTAAAATGATTTAGAAGAAAAACAGACTTTATAAATTAGCTTAATTTTCCAAATATTTTGTTGCTTTAAAAGGTGACTTCACTGATTTGCAGAATTTAGTTCAGTAAAATGATTCATTTCCTAGTGATATTGAGTGTTGTTCTGCCCAGGTACCCTTAAGATGTATTATCAGAGAACTTTCTGTTAGTATGGCATAGAGTGAGGTTCAAAAATAATTTCATACTTAACATCGAATTAATGTTTTGCTCTTTAAACAATGTAGTGCCATTATTTGACTCATACTTTTGTAACTTTTCTTCAAAAAAAAGTAATAGGCCATTTTTATCTTTTGTTCAAATAGTTAATGCTAATTGTAAAAATATAGAAACAATGGGAAAAAAATTGTCCATAGTACCACCGAGAAATGACAAATACCGTTAAAATATGTGTCATTCAGCCTTTTCTAAGCATTGTTATGCCCTTCTAAAAATTCTTCAGATTACCTAATTTTTCATTATTGATATAAATTAAAGTTTTTATCCTTTGTATATTCAAACCTAAGCAATATCTCAATAATGCACCTTTAAAAAATTAATTGTTTCAATATTCCAGAAGCTATGGTTCATACTTTAGTTCGTTTAAAACGTATATCATCCTTGTTTATCTAATAACACCTTCAATATGTTTATTTTAAATACTTTAACAAAAATACTATGTCACAATACTAAGAAAAATAAAACTAATAGAATATAACATTTGAGTTATAGTCTTAAAATATTTATAATAAAATATATAAACAAATATGAAATAGAAGTAGCTTCTTATTTACGATAGTCACTTCTCTAGACAAAAAAAAAAAAAAAACAAAACTTAATTCCAGTTTAAAGTGTATTATAGCTTCATAGGTAAGTTAGGATCCCAAATGGAATACACAAATAGTGTTTTGAAATGTTGTAATTTAATTTCCATGTACACTGCCAAAACGGTAGAAAGGATTCAGTGGTTCATGACAAAAGGAGAATAGTGTATTACCATTCAAATGAAATATTTCATTTCTTTTCTAAAAGGCATTCTAATTTTGCAAATAAAATTAAATTGGCATAATCTCTTTCATATGCAGAAATACTTGACCCAGCTTTCACTTTCCAGAAATCTTAACCTTCTTTGCATTTTCATATCACTTTCTCTCTTCTTGACAAACAAGAAAGTTTGTTTTCCAAACAAACATTCTTTGAACAAGTTCTAACACTTAAACTATACTAATAATCAGAACTCTGGGGGAAAAAATTGCCCTTACGTGCTGTTTCAAATAATATTATGGTCAAAAGACATCTTAGACGTCATCCAGGCCCATCAACTTCTTTCAGAAATCCTTTCCTTGAGGCCCCTGACAGATGACTGCTCAGCCTTGCCCGCGACATTTCTAGTGGCTGGGACCTCACAAGCCATTCACTCCATAATTATTCATTATTCTTTCATTATTCATTCATTCAACCAATATATATGTAACATTTACCATGTGTCTGTCAGAATATTCGACACTGAACACACAAACACGAATAAACCTGGAGAAACATGAACACTTTTAATTGTTGGGTTTTATTTTATTTTATTTAAGCTGATATATCTCTTTTTGCTATTTCTGCCTTTTCTTGATTATAAAAATGGTGGCTGTGAAGAATAACTGTAATTTCTTTTGTTAAACATCTATTAAAAACATGACAGAGTAAAAAGATCTAAATGTAACACAAATGTGTTTTGTAAGAGATAGCCCCATAAATAGTTATATAGTCATGACATCTCTTTATTTCCTCTCCTAATCATTGTTATAGATACCCTCTCCAAAAAGTGTGCACATCAACAAATGCACATACCTTACACATCTAAGCTAAAAAATTTGCAATTTCTGTTTGTGACACACTTGCCAACATCATCATCATATTTAGAACCACTTTTTGTCTAAAAACATCTGTAATATGCTCTTAAATATGGCAACCAGAACTTAACAGATTTCCAGACACAGACCAGCCAACCAAGTGCCTCTATATCCTTGTGCGTTTTGAATACTAATAGCTGAGTTTAGACGGCAGTCATTTTTGGAAAGGGGAAACAGCCAAGCACATCACTGGTTCATACTGAGTTTGCCGTGGATCAATAAACCACTATGTCTTATTCATAAAGACTATTGATAAACTAGGATTTTGGTTCATTTTTTCACTGCCAGGCAGGATTTCACTCTATCTTTCCACACTTCACCTTGCTGTTTTCATCTTATCATTTTAGCCTATTAAACTTTTGGAATCATAGCTTTGTTACTAGATGCACAGTTAGCTGTGCCTCCTTGATTTAAATGACTTGTAAATTTGATATTCTCTATATCTTCAAGTTACTGATCTAAAAAATGTAAACATTGGGTCAGGACCATGGACAAAAACTTCAGAAAAAAACAAACATCCTTCTTTCAGCCTGATAATGAACGAATAGTATTTTTGGTACTAAAAGCCACAAGAAGAACTAACTTACTGTCAAAAATTTTCAACCTTCTTATTAAAAATATCTTTGAATATCTTGATAACACCCTGAAAGTATATAATATTTACAGTATTTTATTCATTGGGATTAGTCCAATTACCCTGCTTAAAAATGAAACTATTATTTGATAAAATTTCTCAGGCAACCGTGCTAATCATGATTGTTATTTTTACTATTATTTTATTTTTCTTTGTCAAGTATTAATGGAGCACATCTTTGAGGATCTGTTCTGTAATTTCATCAGAGTTAGATGTGGATTTTATTTTCTTCTTTACCAATGATTTACAGTTGTTCTAATTTTATAGGGAATTATTTCTGTAAGAGAACATATATTTAAGGGTTTTTTTTTCTTTCTGTTTTATAACTGGAAGATAGGATTAGATCATCTAATCCAATCTCATTTTTAAAATGAACAAATTGAGGCATAGGGAGATACATTTATGTCAGTGTAAAGCTAATTGTGCATTTCATTTAGTGAAGTCCTTCACCATCTGCCAAGGACAATCCTAATTTACTGAACGAAGTTAACTTCCAAGTTGAAGATACCCTCGGAATTTCCAGATATGACTTTCCATCATTATGAAGTTGAGCATATTTCATAACTACAGCCAAGGGAGTTTATGATTGGCCTGACTCCATCTATCCCACATAGCTTACATTAATAAGAAAGGGATAAATTGGACACAACCATTACATTAAGTATAATATACCAAACTGTTGACCTTACATCTAATTATTAAAGAACACACCAAAAAACGACTGAGGCTTCTGTGACGTGAGCTGAAAGGCAGACCCAAAGTTACTGATGTTTCTAGGATATAAACTTGTTACAGAAAATTTAACATTTTTTCTCAAAATAATTTGAATTCTGCAGACCCCATTTGTAGAGGTTTCAAATCAGCATTAACTGTTTCATCTTTCTAACAATCAAAATTAAAAGCCTATGGCAATTTATTTTTGCCTTTCTCAGATAAATTACAGTTCTGTCAGCTACATGGATATGGCATATTAATGTGATTTATTTTAAAAAATGAAAATAAACCATGACTAAATAAAGCAAAAAAGGCACAACCCTTAAAATGCTAATTCTCTTCTTGTCCTTTACATCTGAAAGCATTCTGCCCTTTGCAAATACCAAGCTCCATGCTACTTGGGCCAGGTCTACCCAAGTAAAGTCAAGTGGAAGATTGAGCTTTTCTTGCATTTTGAGTCTGTCCAGACAGCGGTTCCCGGTCACTGTATGAAACCATGCAGCCTTGCACTTCTTTGTTTATATGGCTTAGCTTTAAAAGTTTTAGTTAAAAAATAATTGTAGAGTGGCATTCTGGTTGTCAGAAAAGTAGACTCTTGGTGCCCTACAAGCAAGAGACTAATATGTCATGTCAAGAGTAATAATTACATTCACGTCTATGATAATAGCAATTATTTATTGAATATACCTCTTATATGGCAAGTCATTAGTTTTAATAAATTTTAAAGTTTCACAATAAGTGAATACATTATCATTGTAAGTAATTCAGTCAATATACATAAAATAAATTTCAACCTTGATAACTCTCTGTTTCTCCAACCCCCTACCCATATTCCTATATCCCCAAATTGGCCATTGTCTCTATATATTTACAAATTATATATATATGGTTTTATATATGTTTTATAAATATGTTTTATATGTATTATGTATGCTTATATGTATAAATTACATATTATATGCTATTTTGTACTGTGGGCTTTACAAAAACATGTATGTGATCAATTTTTACGTATTGTTCTTGCAATTTATTTTAAAATTTAACAATATGGCTTCAAAAATTTCTCGACCCTATGTATAAGATATGCCTTGTTGCATTGAACCATTAACTATAATTTGTCTCACTATATTAATGGGCATTTAGAAGTTGCTCTGTCTTCTCAATTATAAACAATAACTTTTCACAAGGTTAGAATATTTCTCTCAGGCAAACTCTAAGAAATGGAATTGTTGGATCAAAGAGTATGTATGTTTTGTGTTTTATAATATTCCACCAAATTGCCACCTCAAAAGCATGCGTCAATTTATAGTCATCAATGTTGAATATAAGTGGTGAGTATATATTTTCCTGCATGCTCACCAGCACTATAGCTATTCTGTAAAAAAGAAAAAAAAACAAAAAATTTAATCCAATGGATGTAAATGTTCTCTTACTGCTATTTTAATTTGCATTTTTTTGATTATCACTGTGATTGCAGATTTTTCCTCACACTTATTGGGCACTCATATTTCTTCTTTTGTGAATTGTGTCTCTACCTTTCGCTCATTTATAAATTGTTTTGCTCGTACTTTTAAAAACTGATTTTCAGAGTTCTTGACATAGTCTAATATTCTAGATGTTTTTGTCATATATAATAATAACAACTAATGGTTACTGAGGCCAGACACTGCACTAAGCACTTTGAATGGATTAGTGCATTTAATCCTTTCAGTACACATTAGTCTTCATCTTACAAATGAATAAGGGGGTTGAGACACAGAGTCAAAAGACTGTTGTGTGAAGGTTTTTCCCCCCTTTTTTTCTAATTTGGTCTTGAGGTCTCTCCGTGGAGAGTGGCTATAAACTCCAGCCCTGCCCTGTGTGGGTCCAGGGCATGTGGCCATGGCGTTTACAGTGTGCCTTTCCTGGACTGCTTTATCCTGGTGGATGGTCTTATGCCTACATGTCCAACCTGTGAACAGGTGTCCTTTCCACAAGAAACTTGTTGCTATTAGTATTTAGTAGACACCCTGTGGCTCTTGTCTGACCTGCATCCAGTTTATTCCTACCAAAACAGCCACTCTCTAGGAGAACCCTGACCAGGAAACAAGTTAGGTTCAAGAGAGTTGCTCAGGTGAGACCCAGAGGAGGCAGCACAACAAAATGGCTGGAATAACAGAAGCAATTTTGTTCGTCACCCATCCCAGAGGGAAGAGGGCAGCGCGCCTCCCTGGGCCAGTGGGAAGCCAAACACCCTCAAGGTGAAGCACACTCAGCCAGCAGGTGAGGGCGAGAGAATGGACCTGGGGTCTGTGCCTTTATAAAGGGCCATGGGTATTATCCCTTAGGCTTTCCCTCAGCGGTTGTGGATTGGCTGGTTTAAAGAAAACACGTGCAAAGAGAGAAGCTTACACTCGTGACTCTGGTGTCGACCATTAGGCTTATCGTGCTTGGCGGCTGTGCGCTGTGTTGGGTTTTGGGTCAAAGAGATGAGGAACAAGCAGGTCTATCACAACCACACAGGGAGGGGAAGTTTTGACTAAGCCAGAGGTGACAGGGTATGGCTGAGTTTCAAAACACTTATATCTGGCCTAAAAATGGATGTCAAGGCAGCGACTATATGAAACAATTTATGACAGTGACCTTGCCTAAGGTCAAGTTGATGACAGAACTAGGCACAAACTTGAGTAGTCAGACAAACCCGGAGTGTATTTACTTTCCTAACCAATGCATGATATTGCCTTTATATATGTTTCCTAGAGTGGAAGATTTTTCTCCCAGTCTGTCTTTTGCTTCTATTTATATTACATTTTAAATAATTATTATACCAAAGTTTATATTTTATGTAGCCTAACTTGTTAGTCTTTTTCTTTATTATTTTTTCCTCTTTATTGCTTAAAAGGCCTTCTATATTCTAAAAATGTATTCTATACTTTCTCAATAATATTTTTGTTTTATTCAATCTAGACTATATAATGCGTAAGCTATAAATTTATTTTTATCCCACAAGTTGAAAACCAAATTTTCAAACCCTGTTTATTGAGTTTCCCCATCAATCCTTTTCCTACAGTTTGGGAAGATTTACCTTTATCATCCTGTAAGTGGGTTATACATATGGGTCTGTTTCTGTATTTTCTATTCTGGTTCGCTGTTTTTTCCCTTCTCGTACCAAATCCACACTTAAAGCGGTAATTAAGATGAGATTAAATCATTACTGTGACTTTACGGTATGTGTTTGTATCCTTAAGGGCTGGTGATTTACCTTCACCTCACAGCCTTGTTCTTTTTCAAGAATTCCTTTTTCTATGTTTTAAAATTCATTCTTCCAGATGAAGCTCAGAATCGCTTGTAGTATTTCTTGGAAAACATACTAATTTTTAAGAATTTGAATATAATTGATTAATGCGGATTATGGACATTTCTTTTTCATGGAACTCTCTTAATATGGCATGGGGTGTAGGTCCATTTTATTTACGCCTTCCTTTATGTTCTCAAATACAATTTTTTAAAAAATTTCAGCATATTATGGGGGTACAAATGTTAAGGTTACGTACATTGCCCTTGCCCCCCTCCCCCCTTCAGTCAGAGCCTCAAGCCTGACCATCCCCCAGACGGTGCACATCGCACTCTTTATGTATGTATATACCCCTACCCTCCACCCCCCTCCCGTCTGTCCGACACCCGATAAATGTTGTTCCTATGTGTCCACTTAGGTGTTGATCAGCTAATACCAATTGGCTGGTGAGTACATGTGGTGCCTGTCTATCCATTTTTGGGATACTTCACTTAATAGAATGGGTTTCAGCTCCATCCAGGAAAATACAAGAGGTGCTATATCACCATTGCTTCT
>CAUYRT010032370.1:0-24920 GCA_963574885.1 Lepilemur ruficaudatus | reverse complement strand
GAGAAGCTTCTGTTCATGTCTTTTGCCCACTTTTTAACAGGGTTGTTTGTTGTTTTCTTGCTGATTTGCCTCAGTTCTTTATAAATTCTGGATATTAGTCTTTTATTGGATGTGTAGCTTGTGAATATTTTCTCCCATTCTGTAAGTTGTCTATTTGCTCTGTTGATTATTTCCTTAGCTGTACAGAAGCTTTTTAGTTTAATAAAATTCCATTTATTAATTTTTTTGTTGCCATGATTGCCATTGGGGGGTCTTCGTTATAAATTCTTTGCCTAGGCCAATATCTAGAAGAGTTTTTCCTACATTTTCTTCTAGAATTCTTACGGTTTCATGCATTAGAGCTAAGTCTTTTATCCATTTTGAATTAATTTTTGTGAGTGGTGAGAGGTAGGGGTCCTGTTTCATTCTTCTGCATGTGGCTATCCAATTTTTCCAGCACCATCAGGGAAATGCAAATTAAAACCACAATGAGGCATCACTTTACCCCAGTTAGAATGGCTTTTACTAAAAAGTTCCAAAACAATAGATGCCAGCATGGATGCAGAGAAAAAGGAACACTCATAAACTGTTGGTGGGACTGCAAATTAGTACAACCTTTATGGAAAACAGTGTGAAGATTCCTCAAAGAACTAAAAGTAGACCTGCCATTCAATCCAGCAATCTCACTATTGAGTATTTACCCAAAGGAAAAGAAGAACTTTTCATCAAGAAGATCAATGCACTTGAATATTTATTGCAGCATAATTCACAATTGCAAAGATGTGGAATCAACCTAAGTGCCCATCAGTTCATGAGTGGATTAATAAAATGTGGTATATGTATGCTATGGAGTACTACTCAGCCATAAAAAGAT
This sequence comes from Lepilemur ruficaudatus, assembly GCA_963574885.1. Classification (NCBI taxonomy): domain Eukaryota; kingdom Metazoa; phylum Chordata; class Mammalia; order Primates; family Lepilemuridae; genus Lepilemur; species Lepilemur ruficaudatus. The sequence continues at coordinate 24,067 of CAUYRT010032370.1, read as the reverse complement.
GATTAATACCTTTTGCAACAATCTGGATGGAACTGAAGACCCTTACCTTAAGTGAAGTATCTAAAGAATGGAAAAACAAGCACCACATGCACTCACTATTAAATTGGAACTAACAAATGAGAACGCATGTATACACACAGAGAGAAGTAAAACTCAGTGGAAATCAGGCAGGAGGGAGGGGGGAAAGGGGAAGGGCAAAACTTACCTAATGTGTACAATGAACACTATTCGGGTGATGGGAACACTTCTAGCTGGAACTCAAGCATTATAAAAGTGATCAATTAACCTAAAACATTTGTACCCCCTTAATATTTTGAAATTAAAAAAAAAAGAAGTACTGATACATGCTACAATATGAATGAGCCTTGGAAACATTATGCTAAATGAAAGAAGCCAGATACAAAAAGACAAACATTTTATGATTCACTTATATTAAATATCTAGAATGGGCAAATCCACAGACACAGAAAGTACATTGGTGGCCGCCAGTGGGTAGGAGACAGGAGAATTAGAAGTGGCTGCTAGTAGGTATAGGGTTTCTTTGGGAGTGATGGAAATGCCCTGGCTTTAGATAGTGGTAATGTTTGGGCAACACAGCAAGTATACTACTAATCACTGATTTGTACTCTTTAAAATGATGAGTTATAGATTATGTGAATTTTATCTAAATTTAAAAAGTAACTATGGTTAATATTTTCAAGCTAATAGGTGAAAAGATGGAGATTTGGAGAGAACTGGATTCTATTTTTTAAAATCAAATAGAAATCTCAAAAATAAAAATTATTACTTAAACTAAGTATTAGATATAGGGTTTAATCAAGATTAGATAGAGTAGAAGAGAAAATTAGTGAAGTGTAAGTTTGTTGGTAAGAGCATTCAGATTAAGAGGCAGAGGGGAAAAAGTGGAAAATACAGAAAAGAGGTTAGTGGAAAATGGTGCAAAATCTAACTTACATGTATTTTGTATCCTAGAAGAGAGGAGAGAGTATGGAACAAAAATATATATATTTAAAGAGATACTGGTAGGGCATTTTTCAAAAATGGAAAAAGACATCAAGACTCAGATTTAAGATATTCTAAAAATCTTAAAGAGGGTTAATACAATGAACCCTACATCTAAGTGCATTATAATAAAACTGTTAAAAAATCACATAAAAGAGAGAAATTGAAAAACATCCAGAGAAAAAGGATACATTATTTCAAAAAAGCAACAGTAATACCAACTTTTCAACAAAAAATGGTGGAAGTCAGAAACCAGTGGAATGACATCTTTGAAGTGTACTAAGAAAAAAAACTATCAACCTAAAATTCAATATCCAATGAAAATATCTGTCATAGATGAGGGTGAAATAAAGATGTTTTCAGATAAAAACTAAAAGAGAAAATATTTTGCAAGAGATGCAATAAAGGAAATACTAAGGTGTATTCTTCAGGTAAAAAGGAATGATACCAGTTGAAACCACATACATATCAAAAGAATGAAGAGCATTAGAAATAATACATATTTGGTTAAATGTACATAAACATTCGCCACTTAAAACTGCAAAAATACAGTAAGTCCTCACTTAATGTCATCAACAGTTTCTTGGAAACTGTGACTTTAAGAGAAAGGACGGACAGCAGCCCTCAAATCACGTTGCTTGTTCAGTGTCTCCTTATGACATTGTTGAGGAAAAAAATAACATCCTTTCACTTAAAGTCACAGTTTCCAAGAAGCTATTAACAACATTAAGTGAAGACTTAACCGTAATGTATTATGGGGCTTGAAATTTATAAAAATTAGATACATGTAAATATCTCTAGGCCCTAGGGTAACTACTAAAAGAATAAACATGTGCAACTAACAAGCTAAAAAGAAAGTGAGAGGAAGGTGGAATGATTAGAAAAATGATTATTCCAAAAGAAAACAAGAAAGGAGTATACAGAAAAAAAAGATAATTTGAGAAAACAAAATATGGAACAGATTTTTAAAATGACAAGTTAAAACCCCAATTACATTATGTATTATATAAATAGACTAAATGTTGCAATCAAATAGAAAAGATATTCAGATTACATTAAAAAAGTCATCTGCTTATAAGGAATGCTGTTTAAATACAGGAAAAAAAAGACTGAAGTAAAAGAACTGAAATGGACAAAGCTGGTACATCAAAACAATGTACATCTGTTAAATATAGCATTATATTAATAGTTTGATTTTATTTTGTAAGCCAATCTAAAAATAGTTTTCCTTTAATAGGTGGATAAGGTCATGTACATTTAAATTAATGACTCTTCAAATATATTTTATTTCAGTTAATTAAATAATTTTATATTTTCTACATGCATTGCTATAATTATGGTAGAGGTTCACTGTCTGTTCTGTTAATGTTTGCCTTTATGTTTCTTTTGCTATATAGGAAGAATTGTACTTTTTTTTTTTTTGAGACAGAGTCTGACTCTGTTGCCCTGGCTAGAGTGCAGTGGCATCATCATAACTCACTGCAACCTCAGACTCCTGGGCTCAGAAGATCCTCCTGCCTCAGCCTCCCAAGTAGCTGGGACTACAGGCACGCACCACTATACCTGGCTAATTTTTTCCATTCTTGGTAGAGACAGGGTCTTGCTCTTGCTCAGGCTGGTCTTGAACTCCTGAGCTCAAGTGATTCGTCTGCCTCGGCCTCCCATCGTGCTAGGATTACAGGTGTGAGCCACTGCACCCAGCAAGACTTGTATTCTTGCTCTGATATTATTCCCTATATGAATATCCTTATATAATGACCTTACATCTCTAGTTAGAGGGTGATGCACCTGGCGGCTTTAAGTTAAAGCCAATGCTCATCTAGCATTCCAAATATTGTAGGGCTCTTAAGAATTAGGCTAAATCAACTCTGCATGTGCTGTATAAATGGAACATCAAAGCCTGGATAACAGCACGTCTGTTTACAGCACGGTTTACTGAATATGGTAAGCCCATTGTTGAGACCTACTGCTCAGAAAAATATTACTGCTCATTGACAGCTCTGGTCACCTAAGAGCTCTAATGGAGATGCGCAAGAAAATTAATATTGTTTTCATGCCTGCTTACACAACATCCATTCTGCAGCCCATAGATCAAGGAGTAATTTCAACTTTCAAGTCTTATTCTTTAAGATACACATTTTATAATATGATAGCTGCCATGGGTAATGTTTGCTCTGAAGCAACTGAGAAGAGTATATTAAAAATCTTCTGGAAATAATTTACCATTCTAGATGCCATGAAGAACATTTGTGATTCATGGAAGGGTGTCGCAATATCGAAATGAACAGTAGTCTGGAAGACATTGATTCCAACCCTAATGGATGACTGTGAGGGGTTCAAGACTTGAGAGGAGGAAGTAACTGCAGATGTGATAGAAATAGCAAGAGAATTAGAATCAGCAGTGGAGCCTGAAGATGTGACTGCCATCTGATGATAAAACTTGAATGGAGGAATTGCTTCTTACAGATGAACAAAAGAAGTGGTTTCTTGAGATGGAATCTACTCCAGGTGAAGATGCTCTGAACGTTGCTGAGATGACAACAAAGAATTTAGAATATTACATAATCTTTATTGATAAAGCAAAGTTTGAAAGAATTGACTACAATTTTAAAAGAAGTTCTACTGTGGGTAAAATGCTATCAAGAGATATCTTTTGTGGAAAAAAGAGTCGACGGATGTGGAAAAGTTTATTATTGTCTTATTTTAAGAAATTTCCACAGCTACCCCAACCGTCAGTAACCCCCACCCTGATCAGTCAGCAGCCATCAACCTTGAGGCAAAACTTCCTACCAGCCAAAAAATTCCAACTTGCTGAAGGCTCAGATGGTCGTTAGCATTCTTAGCAATAAAGAATTTTTTTTTATGTAATGCCATTCACACTTAATAGACTACTGTATAGTGTAAACATAACTTCTATATGTACTGGGAAACCAAAAAAATTGTGTGGCTCACTTCACTGCAATATTGTCTTTATTGTGGTGACCTGTAACGTAACTCGTGATACACCTGAGGAATCTCTGCACTGTGTAAGCTCCTTTCTTTTTATTCTCTGTTTTCAGTTGTCTGATGTACTAGGCTTTGGCTCTTTTCCCAGTATTCCTCCATTCAGGATACAACCCTCTCCTTCTGGTGGTAAGTCCTAATTAATATTTTCTGTATTTCATTACAACTAGAAGCCATAATACATTATTATGTATTCAGTGCTCTTCTACACAATCTTAGACCCTTAGCCTTGGTCTGTACAATGACAAATTTTATGTATTAATTAAAATTTCAATACTCTTTGTCTGCTATTGTCATACGTTATTGGTGGCTTTATTTGTTCTTCTTGTTGATATGCATTTTTTGGGGAGAAGTATATGTGGGAGAATTTGAAATTAGGTGGCCACAGTCAGCCTATGGGAAACCAGAAGCTCTATTTTTTTCAGCGTTGATGTTTGAAGTTAAGAAGACTGAAGATGTATCTGGAAAACCCTGAGATTGCATAATTAATAGTTTAGCATTCATACTTTACATGATAATTTTATATTTTGCTAAAAAAGTTCTGTTTGAGGCTGAAGCTATGAATATTTTTTCCAGCATTCTTCTGCACCTAGATTTAGTTCTCCAGCATCAGTTAATTTGAAAGTAATTTGGTAGTTCATTTTTTATATTCATCTTTAATTAAAGAATAGTGAATTCACTGATTTTTAAAGACCTAATCTCAGATATCAGACAGATGGAGTTAAGGAAACAGGAAGTTTTATTCCCCTCATTTTCTGTTGTATTCTAATGTTAGGATTTTGCTTTGTGCCATCAGTGAATCATTTTTAACTCCCATTTCCCTATATGAAAAATATTGATACAAAAGCCATTTCTCGTCTTTGGGGATTATTTATTTCTTTTGTGTTTCCTCAAATTTTTTTTAACCCATGTAGAAGAATTCTACTAGTCACAAAGAGAAAATTTTTCGGGGCATTTGATTTTCAACTGAGTCATTCAAATATCACAATCTTATATGCTCTCTACTTACAAAACATACCTCTCAATTAACTCTTATAAGAAAACGTTAAAAGCAATTTCCTATTTTTAAAAAAGTCATCAACAATTTCTACAAGATATTCTCATTTTTTTCACAATAATGTACGTGTATTTTCCCTTGTTACATATTCAAAGTTTAAATTTTCATTATTTTGGCCATGTAAAGATGATTAAGAAGAATGACAAATTCTAAGTTCTAAAAGTTTTTTTAAATAAAATATTATAAAATCTAGGTTATGTGATCTGATAATTTAATTTTTTTCTAAGATTCTCATGATGAAATTAAAGTTTATTTGTTATTTGAGAATATTATAATGTTCTTTACCTTTTTGAGAAATATAGATTGAGCAACTACTCTATGTACCAGGTCTTGTTCCAGATGCAGGAGATGTGGAAACAAATTATATAGAGAAGACCTTTGCATTTAAGAAGAGAACAGAGATCAGATAAGCAAGTAAATGGATTAATGGATGAACTAAAATATATCAGACTGTCGTAAAGTTTTGTTTAAGAACCAAAATAAGGTAAAAGGATAAAATGGCTAGGTTAGATTGGGTGGTTAAGGTGCAGAACATTATAGGAAATGGAAACAGAAAGATAGCAAGTATTGCCAGAAGAAAGCTGGGGGTGAAGAGAATAATTTTTCTTTTAAAATTGACCATAAAATCACACTAAATTAATATTTGTGTAGGTAATTTTTGAGAATAATTTCAGAATCTGGTGATTATCTGAAAATACTTTATTGACTGAATCATTTGTCTTTGGAATACTCCATTGGTGCTTTTGGTGATGAGCTCTCGTATTGAATACAAATAGTCATGTGGTTTCAAGAAACTGCTCTCTTTGAAAGAAATACTTCCCTAAGGATAACTTTTCGGTAGTAGCAGCTGGGTAGCTCTCTAGTTCAATTATAAGAAGTACTGAAGCAAAGAAAATACGGTGTCTGCCTCTGCAGTCTTCCAAATGGTCCTTGAGACTCTTACTGTGCAATGAAGAAGATAAGGTATCTGTGTTACTTGCCCAATGTTAAGGTTTTCTGAACTATCCTGTTGTACCTCACCATGTTTACAAAATAGCATGCAAAACCATCTGCCACAGCAAAGAAAGGAAAACGATTTTCCTCAACTAAAACCCAAATCAGCATAATTAGATACATAATTGTGTGAGTGTGTATGCATTATAAACTCTACTTTTAAATGAAGGAAAATGATACAATTTTATGTGATATAGCTAGTTGTATCCTTTTCTAAAAGTTGATGATGATGATTCTCTTACAATGAGGAATAACTAATGCTTATTGAATGACAGAGTGCTCCATCCAGATGTTCAGCACTGCTCAAAATATTTAATAATAGGTTAGCCACTCAATGGGAAGGAAGGGCTCAGTTATGCAAAGTGAAAAGTAGCCGTGGATAAAAATAATGATCTGTGCTGGGGAGCCCAAGAGAGACAAATAAAAGTTAAATACCTGAGCATATAAAAGTAGGGACAGCCATTCAAAATCACAAGGAAATAACTAGAAACTAAAGGAATGGTGATATAGAATGAAAGGGAGAAAGATATAGGTAATAACTAATATTAATAATAGTTTATTAAGACATAAAGAAAACACAAGCTTAAATATGTGTATTATAATTTTGAGGGCTCTCCACTAGAATAAAATTAGGAGGCATCACTTCTGAATGTCTGAGGGAAATGGAAAGGAACAGCCACAATAGCAGCAAAACAAACAAACAAACAACAGAAAACTATCAACACAAAATGATAGAAAAAAATAAGAAAACATAATAAACAGAAACATAATAAACATAACAAAATGATAAGATCAAATACCAAAAATAAATTTAAATATCCATCATTAAATAATATTAATGGGATAAATTGTCTGGTTCAGAGATAGTCTCAGATTGGGTGAACAAATTATTGATCTACTTCCTGGATTAAGGAAACACTTTTAAAGCAAAATGTGATGTAAAGTTGGGAATAAAAGTATTGATGAAGGAATTCCAGGCAAATACTAACAATAAGAAAATCGATGGGGATCTTTTAAAATCAGGTAAACCAAAATTCAAATCAAAAGCTTTGATCTAAAAAGAACTAAGAAACATGTTTTATAACGAAAAAGTGCAATCTGCTGAGAAGATGCAATAGGCCTTCAGGCCATCATCATTTCTTGCCTTTGTTCATTCAATAGTCTCCTAACCTTAACTGCTTTTCTTTCACCTTTGCCTGTGTACATCCTATTTTGAAGAGAAAAGACACATTTAAAAACATCACTCCTTTATTCACCCTTCTGTTGGCTCTCAAATTCATTACATGCAGAAGGCAATTCCTTACTTGGACTTTCAAGTCTCTAAGAAATCTGCTCCAGCTCCTCCATCATTGGTACCTCTCCAATAATGTCATCTCTTATCATGCTCCCTTTGGCTCACTCTGCAGCAGCCCAGTGACCTCCCTGCTATCCTCAGACATGCCCCTGTAGCCCTCCCACCCCCTTCCTTTACACTAGCCATTCCCTCTGCCTGTTACACTCTGCCCCCAGAAATCCACACCACTAAATCCTTTCCCTTCTAAAGGATTTGCCACCCTATTTAAAATTGCTAAGTGCCCTTCCTCTCCAAACTCCACATGCCTAATTTCATTTATTGTATCTCTCATTCATTGGTTTTGTAAAAACAATATTATATTAGCTACAGGAGAGCAAACAAGGGGTGTGGACTTAGTATTGGCTGTTCAAGGTTGTCAGAATCAGCACAGGATGAAATCTGTTGAATGATGCTATGTCAGGAATACTTCTTTGCTCTGCCCAAAATAATTTCTTTGAACTCCATGAGTGACTATTCAAAGCCAAAATTGCCACTAAGTATAAAGAAAAAAGTTGTTTCTTTTTCCAAAGCTTGCTATTAATCAGAATGAAATGTATATCTATGCACTTAAAGAAGAAGGGAAAGAATTCTCTTTGATCAGTAAGGTCATCATTTGAGTTGCATTTTGAAGATGATTCAGGAATTTTTGGAAGATGTAAACAGGTATTGAATAAAATACAGTCTCTTTGAAGTCAATTAAGAGTGTGGATGAAAGCAAGGGAATACAAATGTGCATTAAAAATTGAAATGTCACACGTAAAATATTTTAAAAATTTTTTTAAAAATTCAAATTCCTTTTCAATTCTTTGCCTCTCTGAGTTTTTGCAATTTTATGCCTAAGAAACCCCAGAGTAAAAGAACTTGATGTTCAAACTTTTACATGGTATACTTACAAAGAAAATGAGAAAAACCTGTGCATACATGTATGTGTATCTCCCTTCCTTGTGACTTTAAGAAGGCAAAGTTTTATTTGTTTTGACATTATTTTTCTTCTGTCTATTCAATGCTTTACTAGCCCATCTCTGGAAACAAAATGAATCCATTTAGACGCTTAGAATAATATGCGTTACAGTGTTAATTGTGAAAATTATTTTGATGTGAATCTGGTTTTGAAAGACTGTGCTGCCAAAGGAGAAATTCACTGGAATGTATAAATCAAGGCCTGACTCATAGACAGGCTATACATGCAAAGGGAGCAGTGTGAAGACTGCCATGATTCTAAAGGGAAAAACAGAATATAAAGAGGAGGAAAAAATGATGGCTCCCTATCTTGCCTGCTGGGAACTTCAGCCAATTGTGAATTGATTCTTTTCTGAAAGAGTGGGGATTGTGCTTGATGTCTAGAATGTCAACCACAGAAGAATGCAATGGAAATCCTGGTGACATCTTATGGTACTTAAATATTGCTGTATTTTTTACAAAGTTTATTATCCAAAATTTGAGTACACCCTGGGTGAAATTGTGTGACATTATGTTCTCACAAAGTATCATTTTTCTTGTTCAGTCCTTCACTGTCTATTTCCATCATGTTATATACTGTATCTTATCACCTCTTGGTGAAGTAGTGAATGAAACTTACAAAGCAGTGAGTGACACCACTGGGAAGTCAGCCAGCGTTACCAAAGCATCAATTCTTAAAGAATTTGCTTAGGTGAGTGCTATGGCTTGAGTATGTCTTCCAAAATTCAAGTGTTAGAAATTTAATCCCCAATGCAACAGTGTTGAGAAGTGGGGCATTTAAGAGATGATTCCGTGATAAGGGTGCTACCCTCATTAATGGATTGGTGCCCTTATCTAGGGAGTGGTTTAGTTATGTCAAGAGTAGGTTCTTGATAAAAGATTGAGTTCAGTCCCCTTCTCCTCTCTCTCTTTTTCTCCCTCTCTCATGCACACGTGTGTGCACGTTCTCTTGCCCTTCCACCTTCCCCTATGGGATGGTGCAACAGGAATGTCCTTGTTATATTAACCCCTTGACCTTGGACCTTCGAGCCTCTAGAACTGTAAGAAATAAAGCTGTGTTCTTTATAAATTATCCAGTCTCAGAGCACTTTATAAAGAAGCACAAAACAGACTAAGATAGTAAGATATAGACACTTAAATGACATAATTATTATCATAAATTATATACTCCATTGTCTTCCTGCCAATGCAATTATTGTTGAAATAATTAGAAGTTTCCTAAGTGGATGTTCACTGCCAGAGTAAGGAACTAGTTAGATTCATGATTAGCTTTTAAATTTTAATTACCTCATTCATTTGAACAAATGTTTCTTACCTGTTATATAAAAAGAACTTGTAAAAAGGTATACAGAAAGCAATGAAGAGGATGAAGTTATACCCATAATTATATGCATGCATAAGACACTGATATTATTGATGCAAGCAGGATAAAACATAATTTTAAAAGTTCTAGTAGTAACATATGGTGAACAATTTGCAGAAATTACAGAACATCATAAGCATATGGATCTATTCCACATGGTCTGAAGCAATTTTAGGGGCAAAGTATATCATATCAAAGGGCATGCTCTTTTAAGTGCCAAAATAGAGCAATATTAAATATTTTTGGCTTGAATACTGTGATCTTGGTGGTGTTGTATATGTGTGTGAATGTGTGAAAGAGAGAGCAGTAAAAAACCTGATGATTTAATTAAAACCAAGTACATACATTATACATATTTAATTTGACTCTCAGGAGGTGATCATGTCAAAGCAGACTGGCAGAGACCATGGTTTTGATTTCAGTATTCTTAAGATTCCTCCAGTAAAAGAAGCCAGTAACACAGAACAGAAATTATGGCTTTTATTATAATATATTTTAAATTTTGATTTAGCCATTTTTTTTAGGAATCTTGACTAGTCAATGTTTAATTCATGTTTCATTTTAGCTTATTAGTGTATATTTGATTTATTTGAACTATTTTTCTTCCTTGTATCATTCATATTTGTAATATATTTCACTAATGCATAATAAATTATTCAGAAAAATTTGATACCAAGGTTTTTTTAGATTAGTAATTTTTTGTGAAACTCCTCAAAAACTTTTTCTACTAGACACTAAATGTTAGTTATTACAAGACCACATTGATAATCTTAGTATTTAGGGCAGTGGAAATTTTCTAAGCACAGAGTGTGTTAAAGATACATCAAGTTTTTTTTTTATTCTAATTTTTCAAATTCAGTGGTCTTTTCCCAAAATGGAATCCCCTTGTGCAGGAGAATAAAAATAGGAGTATCATGATTTCTAACCAATACATTTGCTACGAGTTTCATCATTACACTTAAGGAAATTCACATCAAAGTCTTTTGCAACCATTTCTCCAATTTTTGAGGTTTGATTTCTGTTTCTATTCCTAGATCTCCATCTGCCTATGCTTTAAATATTTTTCATAACCTGTCTAAAACGATTGTATTTTTAAAAAAGTATCTCATCAACTCAAAGGCTATTAAATCCACAAGGACCATTGAAAATATTCTATCCCAGAAGAATGTTTTTCCACCTGACACATCTGAGGGCTATGTCACACTTCTTTTTTTTTTAATTTCAGAATATTATGGGGGTACAAAAGTTTTGGTTACATAAATTGTCCTTGTATTGCTAGAGTCAAAGCCACAAGTGTACTCATCCCCCAGACAGCATGCATTGCACCCATTAGGTGTGAATTTAGCCAAGTCCTCTCTCCCCAACTGCTAGATTTCTGATGAATGCTATTTCCATATGTGCATATAAGTGTTGATCAATTAGTTCCAATTTAATGGTTAGTACATGTGGTGTTTGTTTTTCCATTCTTGTAATACTTCACTTAGAAGAATTGTCTCCAGTGCCATCCAGGTTAACACAAGAGGTATTAGTTCACCATTTTATTTTTTTATGGCTGAGTAGTACTCCATGGTATACATACACCACATTTTATTAATCCACTCATGTATTTTTGGGCACTTGGGTTCTTTCCACATCTTTTCAATTGTGAATTATGGTGCTATAAACATTCAAGTACAGGTGTCCTTTTTATGGAATGCCTTTTTATCCTTTGGGTAGATGCCCAGCATGGGATTGCTGGATCAAATGGTAGTTCTATTTTTAGTTCTTCAAAGTATCTCCATATTATATTCCACAGAAGTTGTACTAGTTTGCAGTCCCACCAGCAGTGTATGAGTGTCCTATCTTTCTGCAATCACACCAACATTTGTAGTTTTGGGATGTTTTGCTAAAAGCCATTCTCACTGGAGTTAAGCAATATCTCATTGTGGTTTTGATTTACATTTTCTGATGATTAGTGATGCTGAGAATCTTTTTATATGTTTCTTGGCCTATCTTAGTCTATCTTCTTTTGAAAAGTTTCTGTTCATGTTTTTTTCCCACTTTTTAATGAGATTGTTTGTTAGTAATGGTGGAACATTGAACTGCAATGTGCAGTGGTAAGGCGATGCCTTAGTGGGCATTTAATAGAATTCGCAAAGGGAATGAGTGTGTATGGTTAAAAAAAAAAAATACAAGAGATTTGGATATGCCCTCTCCTGTACTGAGAATCCTCATTCTGCAGATAAAGCAACACAGGAACCAATAAATTGCTGGTGTCTATGGCAAGACTGGAACTAGAACCCAGGTCCTCTGCTCCTAGTCCAATGCCCTTTCTTCAATGCCATATTATCTTCATATATGCGAGTTCCCTAAGATTTGAATTTCTTTGTTTGCAAAAAATATAAACTGAGTTTGCATAATTTAGTTTAAAAAGACATATTTTCAGCTACATATTATGGTTTATGGAATTAGGGGGAAAATGGAAGAACCAGGCTTCAGAGCAGCTCCGGGTGCTCGCCTTCAGGAATGAAGACATTCTTCCTCTGCCAGCATGAACCAGAGCAACAGGTCACACGTTATTCTGCTAAAGAGCCCAATTCAGCCAAGCCGGGGCCATGTGTCCTTCCTTTGGGAAGAGTGGAATGGGGCACCCTGATCAGGAGTCCCGTAAAGGCTAAGGAAGGATTGGTTTCCCCCAAAATAATTAGGGTGTTGTTACCCTAGGAAGGAAGGATGGTGGTGGGCAGACAGAGCAATACCTATCCACAAAAGCCGCCTTCTTGAAAGATGCCTCATTCCAGAAGAGTCTTCAAAGCCTGTATTCCATGCCTGTCAGTCCTGGCATTATTTCTGGATGCCTACACAGTGGTCACAGCAGAAATTCTCTTCCCCAGCTCATCCCACCCTCCCACTTGTGTCATCCTTGGACCCAACAGATGGAATAAAGCACACAAGGGAGGTGGGATTCCTGGACAGAAGCTTTGCAGAAAGGAGTAAAATAAGAGTGAAGAAATACTGAACAGAACACATTTAACATTGAAGGGGAAGAATTTGTGGGAATTCATGCCAATTCTTTTCTGTTCTCTAAGAGTATTTACTGAGGGGAACATATAAGAAAGTTGGAGCTGGTGGGCAACAGATTAGAAGTGAAAGGAAAGTTGCCTGGAAGCTTATCACACACAGATGAACACCGGGCGTGTGTAATGCTCGGGCCAGGTAACTAAACAATCTTCTCCTAGTTGGCTCTTCTTCCCATGAGACCAAATGAAAACACGAAAAACTGGACTTGAGTGGTGGGGAACCAAGCGGGAGTCGTGAACTCCCAGGGGACTGAGGGAGGGTAGGGAAGTTGTGGAGAGAAGAGTTTCCATTCTGGTTATAGGTCCAGGTGGAAGGCAGCCCCTGAAGGAGCTGGAGGAGGCTGGGGGAGGGAACGGCTCAGCAACTGGAAGCTGTTGTGTCTCTGGGTGTGTGGGGATACAGCCACGGGTGGCCACGGGAGGTTGTGACCGCAGGGAGGAGTTTCAACATTCAGGATTCAGATGTCGAGTCTGTGGGCAGCTGCCTCATGTGTGTGGCTGAGTTGAGCTGGGCCTAAAGTTGGTAGGACAGGAGCAAAGTCTGAACTGGGAAAAATAGTCACCCTCTCAGTTTTAAGAAAATATCCGAAAAATATGAATATAAAATTCAATGATAAGAATTAATGCTATTGTCTTGAGTGGTACCTAGAGTCAAATTATATTGGCAGTCTGGCTAGAAAATCCATTTTAAAGTTCTTTTTTCTGGGAGGGTTTTGCTTTTAATCTGCATATATTAACGCGCTATGCTGTGAAAAAGCACACTTACCGAGGAGAATTTGAGCCCTGCGCCTGACTAATTCAGTATTCCATTTTTTAAAAGCTACAAAATGGGAGAAAAGTGACAAACCAACTGTCTGGAATGCTAAAGGGTCAAGGCATTTATGGAGCTGCCAATTTTGAGAGCCAGATTCCATGGCGTGAGGTGCAAATGTGTGTTTTCCTACGTGAAGCTCAGCAATGCGGTTTTACAGACTTCTTCAGGATTTGGTACTATTGAAAACCAGAATAGTAACACAAGCTAGGAAAGCTAAGTGGGAGCCAGCTAAGGAAAAAGCTAAATTGAAATAAGTGAGGAGCAACTAAAACCTCTGGGAAATCTCATCTAAACCCTGAGCTGCACGCCCACTCTGACAAGCTTCCCAGATCTCGGCGACATCCGCACGTCTCCGCATTGTCTCAGCCAACGCCGCGCCCGCTTGGCTGCGAGAGAAACTTCAGCCGTTAGGGGAGCAGATTCAATTCCTGAACAAAAGTAATTTTTCTGTCCTCTACACGTCCTGTAGTAACTCTTTTTGTAGTTTTTATCATTATTATTATTGTTTTAACTTTCCTTTCACTAGACGCACTTACTCTGGAAATATAATGACAGTTTAATTAATTAATTAATTAATTAATATTTCCTACAACCCTAAACATAAATTGCATTCAAAATGTTGCTGGTTTCCTTATTGTGTAACAAATCACTTATGTTTTAATAACATAGAAATAAAACTGTATCCTGTCATGCCCTAAACTGGTAAGTAAATGCATTAAAAACAGTTTTCTCTCAGGAAATATGGGACAACTTACTCTGAAATATAAATACCCGTATCTAGGCTAAAATCTGCTCTGTACGAAGTGTTCCTATAGAGGCCACACTCAGCTACCTGCGATCTATCTCCCTACGTACCCTCGTTCTTCAGGCTTTCTGCCATTCCTGTGTTTGCCTGCTTGGTTTTTAATTCCTGCAAGTCATTGACACCCTTTTTGCCCAATATGTTCTACTTCTGGGTAATAGGAAGGATTCGTGAGAACCGGAGCTATATATATCTATATAAAATCTTGTATGAAACAAAAGCTGTAGTCACAGTGGTCAAGTTTTCATTAAAAAAAGCATTGAGAAAACTCTGAGTTGCAATACCGGGCATCATCTAACTTCATTCCATATTTTTAATATGATCATAAATGTTGGAAAATCTAACACCAAATCTGCATTTTAAAAAACCAACTACCCGCTTTCAGAAGGAGGTGCAGCCTTCACCGGGGATGCTGTATCCTAAAGTCATGCGTTCAGGTGGGAAGAAGATAGCAACTCATTTGGGATCTCTAAACATCGTTTTAGATTCCTCCCTTTGTTGACAGTTGCACCCATGATCCCTCTGTAAGGCAGCAGGATCAAGACTGTGGGTTCGGGATCTGCAGCTGGGAGAGGGTACTGAAGGTGTTCAGCTACGGGGCACAGAGCCAAGCGGAGCCAAAATCGGGCTTCCGGAGTAAGGCAGGCGCGAGAAGCAAGCGACGGTGTGGAGTCCAGGGGCGAGGGTGGAGAGCAAGAGCAGGGACCGAATGAACAGCCTCGCAATTGCGGTTGAAGAAGCAGAAGTAAACGGTCTTGGGAGCCCGGGGAGCTACCTGAGCAGCTAACTGGGAGGATGTAGCTCTCTACAGAGCGTCTGCCGCAGGCTCGTGGGAGGCGGAGGAGCTATTACAGCTTCTGAAAGGTTTAGTCAGGAACAAAGTAGTCATGAGCATCACAGGTGCATTTTTAGAACCAAATAAGATAATGTACACGACAGTGCTTTTTAAAGTGTGACACAAATAAGAAGTGTCATTATCGTCACTAACATCATCATCATCACAAAGCCCTGAACACCTAATAAGTCTATATGCTGGAAAAGAACGAAAAAAAAAAAAGATAAGAACCTGATTCTTTACCTAATAATTCAGAAGCTAAATATCAGTCACAGATATAACCAGAAGTAAAATGATTTAATTAATATGTGCAAACCCTAAATTAAAAATGTATCTCATGTACACATTTAGGGAAAATTTATGTTCGTGATAGAAGGCTACAGCAGGTGCATCTGTGGGCCTGTCATGTCTAAAATTATCAGACAAAGTCCAGCAAGGAGAAATTACAGGAATTACTGGATGGAGTCGGGGTTGAGGAGGAAAGTGCCGTCCAGAAGAATTTCACATCCAAATTGGACTTGCAGGTTAAAGGATGGAGAACGGCAAGAGAGTAAATGGGATGTTTGTGTAATAGGATGTTAAAACAGGACTCTGCCTCAGTGTGGGCTGAAGATTCAAAGAAGGAGGTCAAAGCAGAGGTGATAAGTACCCCTTTCATACTTCAAAGTATGATTGATCCTCTATGCAGGAAGTAGGAGGGAAATAAAGACAGGCCAAAAAAAAAAAAAAAAAAATCTGGGGATATTTGAGGAGGTTGAATTTGCAAAGAGCCCAGACTGGTTGTGGAGATAATTTCCTCAGAAGAAAGTAATCGAATGCTGTGACAATCTTTGCCACTCCATCCCCACGATGACGACGACACAGGGGAGGGTTGTGTGTGTGATGATTCTCCACATCACACAGACACAGATGGGAAGCTTATCTTAGAAAGTTTATGAGGTACAGGGACTGGTACCAAATCCACACTGAACAAAGCCAAAAGGCAAAAGACTGTGGCTGGCCAGCTGGCCAGGACAACAGAGTAAAAAGGGCTGCTCTGGGAAGTGGCTGCATTTCTCATTAACACGGAGGGAGGTGGCCTGCACTTGTTTTGATCCTGTCCAAGGGGATCACCTGGGGGCGGGGGATAGGACAGGCAGTGCCCGTGCCACACTAGGGCGGTACCAGTCAAGGCCCTGCCTTTACCAGGCCTCTCTCCCATCCAGTCCATCTCTAGTAAGAAGGGAGAAGCAACCTAGAGAAAGACTGCGGGAGGAGGACAAGAGCAGGGAAGGGAAATTTGGGAAGACACTGACTAAGCAATCCACCACGCCCCTCCCTTCTCCTCCTGCAGGCTGCCAAGCCCAGGAGGAAAAAGTATGTAAATGATCCAATCTAGTAGCAAAGAGATTTTCATCTGACAATATATTTGTTTTTCATGTCCCCAAGGTGCTCATAACTATGACCAATGGATAGAAGTTACAGGGTAATATTTTATCTCAACATAAGAAAGGACATTATTAAATAAAAAATATGCATCAGAAGTCACTGAATTTCATCTCATGAGGAGTTCCTTAGCATCATGATAAGAACATACTCTTTCCAGAAAGGGTGTGTGGTCACACTGAGTGCTGAAGGGGCTCTTGGTGGAGATATGTAGAGATGATTTCCAGCATGGGCTGCAAGGTAGATCACATGTCTCTGAGGTCTTTCTAATTTGTCTACTATTAAGATTCTGTGAGTACAGTTCATAAAACTTGGTTTCTGCCGTCCTGCAAGTACTGGATGCCACTTTACAGGGAAGGTGATAATTTCAAACTACATAACAAAACTTTAAGTCTTCATTAGATAAAGTTGTCATAAACCTTTAATATCCTCTCTGAATGCTTTTGAAAATAATTTGGCTCGCTCTTTGCTCTTAATTGGGAATTGTGCTTTGAAATACAGCCAGGTAGCTAAGTTTATTACCAAGTTTCCTCCTTGACTTCCTTGTCTCCCTCCAGACAGTGTCTATATTTAACAGCATCATTTTATTAAGTTCATCCTGTAAAGTAACCTTCAAAATGAGAATTGTTTTTCCCTCATGCACTGTGTTATGCTTACGCTATTCCTTCTTTACCGTCACTGTTGATTTCACCACTTAGTAAAATATTATAGAAAATTGATAAGACATGAAGAGCAAACCCCACGTTTGTCACCATATCTAAATTACCACAGAATCCTTCGTGTCTTCCAAGGTGGAAGTGACTGGGGGACTGGAGGCAGGGCTCAGGGGCACCAGCCAGGGAGGACCCTGGATGCCGTCCCCTCCTTCTGTTGCCTTAGCAACAGTCACCGGCAAAGCCTGTCATCTCAGGGCCTGTTGGGAAAACACATTTTGCTGCATCCTGTAACTATGACAAGCACAACAAGATGCTCATTTATTTAGCATGACAATTCTGACAGAAGTTATACATTTCTCCCTATTGATAGAGGCAATGGAGTGAATGAGAAATGAACAGCAACCCAAGCCTCAATCAATTTGTAGAATCCCTCAGTAAATATGTTCTGAGTTCTGGTTATGTCTTGAGCACAGTTCTGGGCTCTATGGGAGAGGAAAAATGCATATCAGCTATGACCCCCATGCTTTAGCAGATTATAATGTAATCATTATTATAGATTAGAACCTAATCTATAATTGATTCTTGTCAAAACCAAAGTCAGTGTTCAAGAACAATGCTAAAGACTATTGGAATTCAGTAAAAGGGAACAATTAATTCCGATTTTATCTACAGAATCAGTTAGATATGTGATATACCTTCTGCCTCTGTTTTCCGAATGGATGGACTTTATCTGACAAGCTTTTGTAAGATGTTTGACATTTCAGATCCATCTATTAAAGATATTTGTTAGGAATATGCATATATTATGTGTACTTTGATATCAACTCTGTTATTGATTTAAAATTATGTTTATTCTATGTATAATCTAAATAACATATGTGAGCCAGCATTGCCAAGGTGAGGATGAAATTCTTCATCAGGTCAACTCTGTACCTGTGAAGGTGTTTTTAGGGGTTGCCCTCTCCCCTTGCTGTGTTTCTACTATTGTAGAAAGAGCCAGGCTGTTGACATCACACAGATATGAATTCAAACTCCAACTTTACTAACTACTATTGTATATTCTTGGGCAAGGTACTCATCCTCTTTGAGTATGAATATAAAGTAACACATAGAAAATGCTTAACCTATGTGGGTCAATGATTTTTGAAGCTGATTGATGGTACATGGGGTGTCATTGTACTGTTGTTTATGTTTGAAATTTTCCTAATAAAATGATTTTAAAATGCCCGGACAGTGCCTCAAGCACCCTCATACCCATTATTTTCCACTTCCAAACTTGATTGGTTTCTTTTATGACCTCTGTTACACTTACCACCTGCACTACTGTTGTAAAATTGATCATGTTTTCCCTGTAAGTGCATTTGAACTGTTTCAGGTAATTTTGGCTCAGCTCTTTGTATAATTAGATATTTAGCAAATATGTTTTGATGATGATTGTTTGCATCTTTAAATCAATCAAGTCATTACGCCTGGAGCAGTGTCAAGGAAAACTTATCATAGTTGCACCTTTCATATATCAATTCCGAAATAGACTTATTAGAAAATGTATACTGTCGTCATAGAAAGAGCTGGTATCTATTATAATTCACAAGACTTGAATACTGGCCACTAACTAGTAAGTGACACTGGTCAAGTAGTCCTTTTGGCTTCTGTTTCAAAATTGACAATCTCTAGTATCCACTTCTATTATTCTATCACACACATTCTCATAGAAGACATGTAAACAATCATCAGAATCTCACTAGTTTCTATAATAGACTAAAGATTCTACATTCCTTCCCCTTCTTAGCTTCCTTTATCTCATATTTCTTGTTTGTTTTCTAGGTTCCATGCTGTCTAACTATTGAGTTGAAATTGTGACTTCATCAGAGAGAACTGGTCAGGCCATCTGCTGAAGCTGTGTGAATTATATTATTTATAACAAAAATTATTTGTCATGGGCCACATCTTTAGGAGTGTGGCTAGGGAGAGTCACAAGTAAGAGCACGTGTAGCAAATGAAAGTGCAGTTTTAACATGACCATTTTTTTGTTCTTGGCTGTCCCACCTCGATTTTTTTCTTTTTTTATCATCATTTCTTAGAATGGGTTTTTTAAATGAGATGATGTGAGTAACAGGATTTAATCGACTATAGTGCTCTCTAGACATATGTATGGCATTATGGTTTGCATCAATTTGTTTTTCTATCAAGTGCTTTAAAGGAAAATCAGTACTACTTTTACTTTGGTACTTCTTTAGCTTTTCTAAGACTAGAATTAGATATGTCACTCTGTATAAACACCTCTGATTTTCTGAACATTAGGGAAAGGACAAAAGAGAAATTTTGTGGCGTTGGCATTTGCTGTGCTCTGAATGTTTGTGTCCCCCAAAATTTATATGTGGAAAGGTAATCCCCAAGGTGACAGTATTAGAAGGTGAGGCCTTTGGGGGGTGATTAGGACATGAGGGTGGGGCTCTCCTGAATGGAATTAGTGCCCTTATATTATAAAGGAAGCCTGAGGGAGCTTGTTCATGCCCTTTTGCCCTTCTGCCATGTGAGGACTCAACTAGGAGGAGTCCATCTGTGAAGCAGAGGGCCCTCACCAGACACTGAGTCTGCTGGCACCTTGGTCTGGGACTTCCCAGCCTCTAGAAATATGATAAGTAAATTGTTGTTGCTTATAAAATATCCAGTCTACGGCATTTTATTATAGCAGCCTGAATGGAGACAGCATTGCATTGCCTTATTTGCTGTTGTGTGCTCAGCAGATGTCTGTTTAAATTGTATTATACAAAGTTTCTGAAGGGAAGGGAGTAATGAGTAATAGAGAAGAATTTAACACGATTAAGGAAAACAAGTGAGGACAGAGGAGAGGACCTTTAATGAAACCCAGAGAGGGTAAGGTAACTGCAGGGGGAGGCCTGACAGCAAATGTGGTCTGTGGTGGAGAATGCAGCCAACCAGTCTCAATCTGGCAGGGATGAGCCAAGGCGAATCAGTCTTTGGGCTTCACTCCCCTTGTCCATCTTGTTGTCCTGCCCGTGCCCCACACTGGCTAAACGCAAATCAAAGCCAGACAGGAAGGGAGCCAGGTGGTGCAGCTCATACTGTCAGCCCCCGTGGGCATAGGGCAGGGTGGAAAAGAGTAGAGAATTAGTTGAGGGTGGGCAATGGAAAATACACAACTCAACATGTAGTGTTATTTCCATCACGGCAAAATAACCCCGAAGATGTACATTAGGCACAGAAACCAGACACACTGGGGCTCATATCAGGCAGAGTCTCAGATTGAAGACAAAAAGGATAAATAAGGGATTATGCCCTCAAATGATGTGAGGATAAGGAAGTAAGTTTAACTTTTTTAATCATAAAAAGGTGCTTTAACTTCCAAAGCCAGTATTAAAGGTATAACTATGTCATTGTCATTTAAACTGGTTAGATAAAACTTCAAAGCTATTTACCTACACATACATGTGATCTTACCGAGGAGATACTGAAAAATCATCCTAGAAACAAGCTTCAGTCAAACTGACAGCATTCTTTCCATATCAATGCATAACTTCTTGACTTGTTGACAATGTTTTTTAGAATAACTTTAGTAGCCTTAATCTATGTCTGATATGAATAAAATTTCATATTTTAATAACCAGCATAACTCTAAAATATCTTTTCTATCTGAATCATATAATTTATTTAAGGCTCTAAAGGGGAATAATTTTTAGGCTTACAGAAAAGCTGCTAAATGGCATTTTAGTTTAGGTCACGAAGTCCGTCTATAATTTTAAATTGTGATAAGCACCCACAATTATAGGAAAGCTGTTAATTTTCTTATATTTTGCATAAGTGTGTGTGCAAAACTTGCAGTAAATATGCATTTATGCTGTAGCCTTTTTATTTAATTTGCTCTCATTATGTCAATGTGACAAGACAACCCTATAAAATATTCCTAAATTGTATGGCTGATTTTAGAGTCTCTTCCAGGATTCTGTAGGCCCTGACAGGTGTCTCTTCGTTCATGCCCAGAGATCATATTTTGCCTAAGGCAGGTACTATGCCCAATTTAGTGTAAATGCCTAAGATTGCTCAAATGAAAGGAAATGTTTTAAATAATTTTAGTGCATGTCAGTTGTCTCTGTGAACTATAGGCAGATTTATAAATATAGTTTCATCCGAAGCAAGTCTCAAATATTCCTTATCATCTTTACCAGTCACATCAGTTTCATTTTTTCAGATTTGGAAAACTTTACTGCCAAAGGCAGGGGTTAGTGAAATATAACCCTAGGTTCAGCCAGGGATCACATCGTCAGCCTCTGCACACTTTGCATTGCCACAGGCATGATCCTGCTTTTCCCAGCACTTACCCAACTCCTGCCCAGTTGAGCTTACAGTCAAGTCTCCAGTCTTTTCTTGGGCAAATGATTGCTTCTTCTAGATCCGTGCTTCTCTAACTTGAGCATGCAGAAGAATCACCTGAAGGCCTTGTTAAAACATATCTGCCCCCAGAGTTTCTGATTCAGAAAGTCTGAAATGTGTGGCCCAAGTATTTGCATTTCTGATAACTTCCCAAGTGATGCTGCTGCTGTTGGTTGGGGTCTGCACTTTGAGAACCATTGCTCTCACCCCTCCCTGGGGAGTTTTCTAGCCCTAAGCCAACACTAGTCAAAGATGATTGCTGTATTCATATATCTGAGACATTCCATTTCCCTAGAAAATCTACTGTCTCTGACCAAGTGTCCTTATTTGCATTGCTTCACCTCACCTGCCTGGCTATTCCATCTTGTCTGACAACTCAGTGGCTGTCACTGGAGGAAGAAATTCTAGTCAGATTAAAAGCAGTTCCTATGCAACGTGTGAAGCACTCGCTAGAGCATTTCATCAGACGTCACTTTTACTATCACTTTCACACGTAATGGTTGCCTCCTTAACAGTAGAAATTAAATTACAGTGGAGGTTGCAGTTTCAACAGCCCCACCCTTCTTCTGAAGCACTGCTAGCAGAACTGTAGATCTAGCATTATGTTAATTTTTTGTATGTAAAAAGAAAAAGGTTATTTGAGGCTCCTTCAGTATTACGTTAGATAATAAAAAACTTACACGATTGCTTTGCCATGCTGCCTTCTAGTTGTGGAAGAAGAACTAAACTAGTGACTTTAGTTCATTTTAAAACTAATCAGATTTACAAACAAATAATTTGGTTGTACAAAAGCAGCAGCCTTTGACTGTTGTCTATGAATGTCATTTCAACAGAAAAATGCTTGCATTAATAATCTGAAAAAAATTATTTGTATATTTGTAAGGTGTTAAAAAATATAAACAGAGTTTACATAACATACAATGGTTTGTGTGTGTGTGTGTGTGTGTGTGTGTGTGTGTGTGTGTTGGGGTATCTCCATTATTAAATATTTTCCCTGAAGAATTTTTAATAGGCATTTAATGTTTATGAATGGTCAGTCCCAAATGATATTGAAGGAATAGTAAGATTGAGGGGAAAGTTGTAAAATGGGTATAACCACTTGTACAGCTTACAATAATATAAAATAATTATAAATAAGTTATAGGAAACAGCTTTTCAACTATTTCCAGAATGACTATTTCTGACCTGGAGACTCTGTAATCTTGTAATTCTCTCATTTGGTTATAGCCTCATGTTTATAAGTTGATATTAAATTTAACAGCTTCTTTTAGAGGCAACCTAAATAAAATCATAATCCTGAGTCTTGCTTTTTGGAACTAAAAAAAGAATTTTGCATATTTCTGGCACTTTATTTTTTAAGATTTAGAAAAAGAGAGTTGAAAACTGATTTTAAAAGAACAGTTTAAAGAGTGCAGTGTTTTATCAGGGGAACATTACCACAGTCATTTCTGCTTCTGGCATGAACTTCATCCTTTTTCAATTTTATGTTTAACTGCAGGGTCTCATTTCTATATTCACAGTGCCCCTAGAGAAAGCCTCACCTTAGGATGAAAGGACTGTCTGGATATTACGTGATGTAATCAGAAGCCACAGCAGGCAAGCAGACACACAGTTCAGTGCAGGAAAAAGACTGGTTGTCATCGGAACAGATGCCATAGAATTGACAATGAGCCACTGTGTGTTTGTCCCGCCACTAAATCAAATTGCTCCTCTGAAAGTGGTACATGAGGAGCTAACTTGACTGATTAAACATGCAAATTCAAATCCAACATCTTCTTAGGTGGTGCTTCAGTGTAAGGCTAGTTTTTCTAACACTGTCAGCAACTTTTCTGTTCACAGCAGCAGCAATCCAATTAAAACAGCCATCAGAGCAGAGCTGAACTGCATTAAATGGTTCCCATTAATGTCATATTTAATTTAGAAGGACAGTTGGAGACGTTCGTTACTGTCCTCTGAAAATTCTCATTCAGCTTGGTGTGGACACCAAGTTTTATAAATTATATTTACATGTTTTAGGAAAGACAAAGATCGATCTGCTCATATTCCAAAGCAACTCTACCAGGTTCCTTTTAAAATCTGCAATATTCAAGCCACTACCCTTAAATCAGTGTTCTGCAGCAATCTTTCATGAAGATGTGAGGAGGGAGGACCTACACTTTAAAAGCAAAATCCCGAAACAAATTGCAAACTGCCAAGAGTCTTATTTAAACATGCCTTCCAGGAGGCAAAATAGAGAATGAGACCTCAATTTTTCATTTAGATTTTCAGGATCGACAATGTTGTTGAGCCTCTTTTAGCACACAAGATAGAATCAAGGAATAGGAAGCTTTGGTGATAATTTTAAAAGAAATCTATTGAAGACGGCTTCTATTG
>CAUYRT010032367.1:0-10496 GCA_963574885.1 Lepilemur ruficaudatus | reverse complement strand
TAGAGCTTTGGAAGCCACGAGGAGGGGGCACGGTGTTCTCTCCTGAGCATGAAGGTGGCTCTTGGTGTTGCTTTGCTGCAAATAACATTTGCCATTGATGATCATTCTTCTCTTCCTTCAGGAGAGTAAGAGGGAGAGGACGCAGTGTGAGTGGTTCCTGTTTTAACATTGGTCTAAAAAAAAAATCAATTGTCCTTATATGTGTGAATCTTTTTCTAAACTCTGATCTGCTCTATTGATCTGTTTGTCTGATATTTACACCAGTATCACATTGCTTTGATTATGTAGGTTTATAAGTTTTGATGTCAGGTAGTGTTAGCCTTCCAACTTTGTGTTTCTTTTTCAGAGTTGCTTTGGCTTTGGTTATTTCTCAGTTCTTTTATGCCCATTTGAATTTTACAGTAAGCTTGTCAGTTTTTTTGTTTTGTTTTGTTTTTGAGACAGAGTCTCACTCTGTTGTCCGGGCTGTAGAGTGCCGTGGCATCAGCCTAGCTCACAGCAACCTCAAACTCCTGGGCTCAAGCAGGGAGTGCTAGGATTACAGGCGTGAGCCACCACACCCAGCCAGCTTGTCAGTTTTTATAAAAAGTTCTCTGGGATTTTTGTTGAACTCATGTTAAATTTATAGATCAATTGCCATCTTAACAATAGTGAGTCTTCCAACCCATGAACAAGATGTATATCTCTACTTAGGCTTGCTTTAATTTCTCTTAGCAATATTTTGGAGTTTTCTGTGTACAGGTATTTCAAGTTTTTTGCCATATTTATATTAAAGTATTTTATATTTTTTATGGTATCACTTTTTTATTTTAGTTTCATTGTTCATTTCTAACATGTAGAAATGCAACTGATTTTTGTATATCGATCTTGAATATTGCAACCTAGCTGAACTCACTTATTAGTTCTGGTAGCTTTTTGGTAGATTTCTTTGGATTTTCTATATAGGTGATCAGGTCATTGGTGAATAAAGAGTTCTATTTCTTCCTTTCCAGCCTAGATGCCTTTTATTCTTTTCCTTGCTTGATTGCACTGGCTAGAAGTTCCAGTACAGTGTTAAATAGGTGTGGTGAAAATGGATATCTTCATCTTGTTCTCGACAATTAAGTATGATGTTAGCTATAGTTTTTTTTTTTTTTTTTACAGATGCCTGTTGACAGGTTGAGGAAGTTCCCTTCTATTCCTCATTTTCTGAGAGTTTTTATGGATGTTGGATTTTATCAAATGCTTTTTCTCCATCCATTTAATGATCCCATGTTTTTTCTTTTCTAGTGTGTTTATAAATTGTGAATTGCATTGAAAATTTTCAGATGTTAAGCCAAACCTGCATTCCTTGGATAATCCCCATTTGATCATGATGTATTCTCCTTTTTATGTATTGCTAAGTTAATTGGCTAAAATTTTGATTAGAATTTTTACATCTATTTTTATAAGGGATACTGGTCTGTTTTCAACCCTCTATATCTGTGGGTTCCACATCTGCAGATTCAATCAGCTGTGGATCAAAATATTTAGAAAAAAACAATAATAAGAATACAACAATAAAAGATAATATAAATTTAAAAATACATTATAACAACTATTTACATAGCATTTAGATTTTAGTAGGTATTATAATTAATCTAGAGATGATTTAAAGTATATGGGAGGAAGTATATAGGTTACATGGAAATACAGCCTCATTTATATAAGAAATTTGAGCATCCTCAGATTTTGGTATCTGCAAGGGGAAGGAGAAGAGGGGAAATTCTCGAACCAATCTCCCAAGGATATCAAGATATAACCAGTTAATGCCGTTGTCTGGTTTTGGTATTGGGGTAATGCTAGCCTCATAGAATGAGTTAGTCATCGTCAGTTTTCTGGGAAAGATGATTAGAATTAGTATTCTTTTTTCCTTAAATATTTCATAGAATGTACCTGTGGAGCCTGTGAAGTGGTCAAGCAATTCCTAAGCAGGCTAGTACTGCTAGGCTGACTTTGCTGCACTTCCCATAGATGCAGCCAGTAAGGGGACAACAAACCCGACGGATATAGACAGCAAGAGCAAGATCAGCATTCTGTCAGCTTCCCACATCCCTAGCCCCACAGGATGACACTAATCTGGAGGGGCCAGATACCTCTTTGGGCAATGGATCACTCTCGTAGAGGACCCAGCTCTAAACTATGGCCAGGCAGTTTTTTTGCATCTTTTCTTTTCTTTTCTTTTCTTTTCTTTTCTTTTCTTTTCTTTTCTTTTCTTTTCTTTTCTTTTCTTTTCTTTCTTTCTTTCTTTTTTGATGTTTTACAATTAATCTTTATTTCTTTTTATTTCAAAATATTAAGGGGGTACAAATGTTTTTGGTCACGTGGATCGCTTTTGTAATGCTTGAGTCATAGCTATAAGTGTGCCAATCACCCACATAGTGTTCATTGTACCTGTTAGGTAGGTTTTTACCCATTTTCTCCTCCTCACTACCCCCTGCTTGATTTCCACTGAGTTTTACTTCCCTCTGTGCACATGTGTGCTCACCAGTTAGTTCCGATTTAATAGTGTGTACATGTGGTATTTGTTTTTCCATTCTTCACATACTTCACTTAGGTTAATGGTCTCCAGTTCCATCCAAATTATTGCAAAAAGCATTAATTCATCCTTTTTTATGGCTGAGTACTACTCTGTGGCATATATACCACGTTTTGTTCATTTATTCATGAACTGATGGGCACTTAGGTCGATTATATACCTTTGCAATTGTGAACTGTGCTGCAGTAAACATTCTAGTGCAGGTGTGTTTTTGATGAAATGACTTATTTTCCTTTGGGTGGATACCCAGTAGTGGGATTGCTGGATCGAATGGTAGGTCTACTTTTTGTTCTTTGAGGAATCTCCATACTGTTTTCCATAGAGGTTGTACTAATTTGCAGTCCCACCAACAGTGTGTAAACATTTCTTTCCCTTTGCATCCATAGCAGCATCTATTGTTTTTGGACATTTTAATAAAAGCCATTCTAACAGGTGTAAGGTGATATCTCATTGTGGTTTTAATTTGCACTTCCCTGTTGATTAGTGATGTTGAGCATTTTTTCATATGTTTATTTGCCATTTGTCTATCTTTTGAAAAGCTTCTATTTGTGTCTTTTGCCCACTTTTTAATGGAGTTGTTTGTTTTTTTCTTGCTGATTGTTTAAGTTCTTTGTAGACTCTGGATATCAGCCTTTTATCAGATGAATAGTTTGCAAATATTTTCTCCCATTCTGTAGGTCGTGTATTTGTTCTGTTGATTATTTCCTTAGCTGTTCAGAAGCTGTTCAGAAGAATACTGTTCAAAAGTATTATTGTTACTATAATCATCATTGAGGTCTTAGTTATAAATTCTTGGCCAGGCCAATATCTAAAAGAGTTTTTTTCCTACATTGTCTTTGAGAATTCTTATGGTTTGATGCCTTACATTTAAATCTTGTATCCATCAGGAATTAATTTTTGTGAGTAATGAGAGAGATGGTTACAGTTACAAAAGCAATGTACACAAATCAGCAACATTTCTATACACCAATAACAGTCAATCTGAGAGTCAAATCAAAGACTCAGTACCATTCACAATAGCTACAAAGAAAATAAATACCTATGAATATACTTAACCAAGGAGGTAAAAGATCTCTGCAAAGAGAATTATGAAACACTGAGGAAAGAAATTGCAGAGGACACAAACAAGTGGAAAAACATATCATGCTCATGAATCGGTAGAATCAACATTGTTAAAATGTCCATACACCCCAAAGTGATTTATAGATTCAATGCAATCCCCATCCAAATAACAACATCATATTTCACAGATCTAAAAAAAATAATTCTACACTTCATTTGGATGCAGAAAAGAGCCTGAATAGCCAAAGCAATCTTAAGCAAAAAGAACAAATCTAAAGGCGTCACATTACCAGACTTCAAACTATACTATAGGGCTGTGGTAACTAAAGCAGCCTGGTATTGGCACAGAAATAGAGACATAGACCAATGGAACAGAACAGAGAACCCAGATATAAAACCATCCACATACAGCCAACTGATTTTTGCCAAAGCTGATAACAGTATACATTGGGAAAAAGAAGCCCTATTCAATAAATGGTGGTAGAAAAATTGGAATAGCCACATGTAGAAGAATGAAACAAGATCCATCTCTCTCACCACTCACAAAAATATTTTTTCTTTTTTAAACAACAAACATTTATTTCTCACAGTTCTGAAGGTTAGAAGTCTGAGATCAGGTGCCAGCATGGTCTGGTTCTGGTGAGAGCTCTCTCTGGCTTGCAGATGGCTAGCCAGGCAGTTTATACTCTGCAGCTATACCCTGAGGAGGGCAAATTGGATAGTCCCATGCATTATTGGAAGCAGGGAAGCAGATGAGAAACTGTTTCTTGGAAGTGTCACACAAGATAGGTGAATGACAAATGACCTGTGACAACTTTTTACAAGACAGCCTGTCTTGCCACATTCCTGCCAAGATGTGGGTCACACTGTGGTTGAACCTTGCCTCTGTGGCCTGTGTGGATATTGCAAGGAGCTCTTCCACTACAAAGCCATTTTAGCCTAGAGTTTTATTTATACAAAGATTTTAAACTACAAATTAAATTGTCTTCATAGATATCAAGCTATTCAGGTTATCTGTTTCTTCATTAGTGAGCTTTGGTTATTTGTATCTTTCAAGGAATTTATCCATTCATCTAAGTTATCGAATATATAGGCATAAAATTATTTATAATATTCTTTATTCTTTTAATATTTATAGAATCTGTAGTAATATTACCTATCTCATTCCTGATATTGGTAATTTGTGTCTTCTTTTCCTGATTGGTCTGCTTAGAGATTTATCTATTTTGTTGATGTCTTCAAAGAGCCAGCTTTTTGTTTCATGATTTTCCTCCATTGTTTTTCTTTATTTCTATTTCATTGATTTCTACTCTAATCATTATTTTCTTTCTCCTGCTTATTTTGGTTTTAGTTTGTGCATAACCATTGCTATGTTTTCTTGACAAATTAGCTCCTTTGTCATTTTGAAATGACTTTTTTAAATCACTGGTAATATTTTTTGGTGTGAAATCTATTTTGTCTGATATTAATATAGCCATTCCGGTTTTCTACAATGTTATTTTGGTTTATCTTTTCCCATTCTTTTATTTTTAACTTATTTATGTCTTTATGTGTAAATGTTTTTCTTGTAAGTAGCATGTACATGGATCTCACAATCTGATAATCTCTCTGTCTTTTAATGGGGGAGTTCATATCTTTAAATATAATTTAATTATCTGTGTGTTTTAGGTTCAAGTATATCATCTTGCTATTTGTTTTCTATTTTTCTTATCTGTTCTTTGTTACCTTTTTCTTCTTCGCCATCTTTTGGACTGTGTGTTTTTTATTATTTGATTTTTTATCTCAGGGTTGACTTATTAACTACAACTCTGTTATTTTAGTGTTTTTTTAGGTTCAGCTTATCACAGTGTACCTTTAAGCAATAATATACCACTTAATGTATAGTATAAGAACCTTAGAATAGTACATGTCCATTTCTCCCTTCCCAACCTCAATGCTGTTGTCACACATTTCACTTTTACAGATTTATAAATCCCATAAAATTTATAAACCCCATAAAAATTAATCAGTTTTGTTTAAATAATCAGTTATCTTTTTTTGTTTGTTTGTTTTGTGTTTGAGACAAGGTCTTACTCTGTCACCCAGGCTAGAGTGCAGTGGTGTCATTATAGCTCACTGCAACCTCAAACTCCTGGGCTCCAGTGATCCTCCTGGAGTACAGGCACGCGCCACCACCCCCAACTAATTTTTCTATTTGTTGTAGCGAAGGGGGCTCACTCTTGCTCAGGCTCATCTCAAACTCCTGGCCTCAAGCAATCCTCCCACTTCAGCCTCCCAAAGTGCAAGGATTACAGATGTTAGCCACTATGCCCAGCTCTTTTAATGAGATTTAAATAAGAAATAATAATTAAAAAATCTTATTAATGAATACTTATCTATATATTTGTCATTTTTGGTACCCCTTTATTCTATTGTGTAGGTTCATATTTCCATCTGATAGCTTTTCCTTCTGCCTAAAGGACGACCTTTATCATTATTCATATATTCATATATCAAAGAATATGAGTTCTTTTAGCTTTTGTGTCTGAAAATGTCTTTATTTTACCTTCATTTTTGAAAGATATTTTTGCTAGGTATAGAATTTTAGGTTAACTGTTTTTTTCTTTCAGTATTTTAAAGATGTTGATCCACTGTCATCTTGTTTGCATTATTTCCAACAGTAATCTGTCATCCTTATCTTATTCCTCTGTGTGTAATCGGCATTTTCTTCTGTCTGCTTTTAAGATTTTATCTTTATTACTGTTTTTGCTCAATTTGATTCTAATTTGTCTTGATGTAGTTTTTCTATGTTTCTTGGAGTTGTTGAGCTTCTTTGATCTGAGGGTTTATCATTTTAATCAAATTTGGAACATTTTCAGCTATTATTTCTTCAAATATTCTCCCTCCTTTCCCTCCCCAATTTCAGGGACTCTAATACACTGCTTAAAGCTATCGCACAGCTGATGCTCTTTAAAGTTTTTTATTCTTTTTTCTGTTTCATTTTGAATAGTTTCTACTGCTATATTTTCAAACTCACTAGTCTTTTTTTCTATCATGGCTAATCTGCCATTAATCTTATCCAAGGTATTTTTCATTTTAGATATGGTAGTTTTCATGTGTGAAAGATTTTTTTTTTAATATCGCCCATGTCTCCAATGATCTTTTTAAACGTATGATATATAGTTATAATAACCTTTAATGATCTTATCTGCTAATTATATCTGGATCAGTTCTGGGTCAGTTTTGATTGGATAATTATTCTCCTTATTATGGTCATGTTTTCCTGCATGTCTGGTAGTTTTACCTTTTGGGGTGCTGGATATTTTTGTATTCCTAAAATATTTTTGAACTTTGTTCTGGGATGCAGTTAATTTATTTGGAAACAGTTTGACTCTTTTGGGTCTTTTATGAATTGTTTGGCAGGTATGAAATAGTGCTTAATTATAGCCACTTATTTCCCATTCCTGAGGCAAGATTTTCCTGAGTATTCTACCCAATGCCCTGTGAGTTATAAGTTTTTCCAGTCTGGCTCACCTTGTTTGTTTGCCAACAGAAAAACAAACAATGTCCTTTGTTGCCTGATTCCAATTATTATAAAAACTA
Organism: Lepilemur ruficaudatus; assembly: GCA_963574885.1. Lineage (NCBI taxonomy): Eukaryota > Metazoa > Chordata > Mammalia > Primates > Lepilemuridae > Lepilemur > Lepilemur ruficaudatus. Next base: position 3,295 of record CAUYRT010032367.1, on the reverse strand, counting down.
TTGTTTCATGCATTTTGTCCATGATTTTTGATTGTTTGGGGTAGGAAAGTAAATCTAGTGTCTTACTCCATCTTGACCTAAATAGAAGTCCAAGATGTTATCATGTGTTTTATTTTAGTCTTTTTATTTTGAAATCCTTGTAAATTCATATGCAGTTGTAAAAAAAAAAAAAAAAAAAAACACAATGCAGAGAGAGGTCCTATATATATCCTTTATGTAGTTTCCCCCCATGGTAACATTATAGTACATTATCACAACCAGGATATTGACATTGATAGGAATCAAAATACAGCACAATTGTATCGTTACAAGGATCCCTCATGTTGCTGTTTTATAGCCATACCTACTTCTCTCCTGTCTCTACCCCATCCTTAATGGGTATTTTAATAACACATAATCTGTTTTGCATTTCTGTAATTTTGCCATTTCAATAATGGTGTATAAATGGAATCATATAATATGAAACCTTTTGGGATTGGCTCTTTTTTTCACTCAACATATCTCTCTGGAGACTCATCCAAGTTGTGTCTATCAGTAGTTTGTTCCTTTTTATTGCTGAGTAGCATTCCATGGCATGGATGTACCAGGTTGTTTAACAATTCACCCATTGAAGGGCATCTGGATTGACTGCTAAGTGGAATTTCTTGAGGTATGAAATGTATTAAAATTGTTTAAAATTGATTGTGATAAAATGTTGCATGCTCTGTGAATATACTAAAAGCCATGGAGTTGTATAGTATGTAAATTATATCAATAAAGCTATTAATTAAAAATAAAAATAAAAGTGCAGGCATCTTAAAAACAGGGAAAAAATCAATTAGGCATATCTGTGTCTATTTCTGGCTTCACTCTTCCATCTATGTGTCTATCCTTCCACCAATATCACAGTCTTGATTACTTTGCTATAAAAAGAAAGCCTTGAAATTGGGCAGACTAATTTCCCACTTTACTCTTTATTTTCAAAATTGTTTTGGCTCATCTAGTTCCTTTGCCATTCCATATAAATTTTAGAATAATCTAGGCCAGGCACGTTGGTTCTAGCCTGTAATCCTAGCATTCTGGGAGGCTGAGGTGGGAGGATCACTTGAGGTCAGGAGTTCGGGACCAACCTGAGCAAGAGCCAGACCCTGTCTCTACTAAAACTAGAAAAATTAGCCGGATGTCATGGCACGTGCCTGTAGTTCAAGCTACTCAGCAGGCTGAGGCAGGGGACTGCTTGAGCCCAGGAGTTGGAGGTTGCTGTGAGCTAAGCTGATGCCATGGCACTCTACTCAGGGCAATGGAGTGAGACTCTGTCTCAAAAAAAAAAAAATTTAGAATAATCTTGTCTGTATCTATAAAAAAATCTTTTTGAGATTTTTTATTGAAATGTTAAACCTTTATATTATTTAGGGAGAATTTAACATGTTTACTATGTTTAGTCTTCCAATGCATTAACACAGTATACATCTCCATTTATTTAAATCCTTAATTTCTTTTATTAGTGTTTTGTAGTTTTTGACATACAAATCCTGTGCATGTTTGGTTAAATTTATACCCAAGTATTTCATTTGTGGGTTGATTATAGATGGTATTGTATTTTTAATTTTGGTGTCTACATGTTCATTGCTATATAGAAATAGAAGTGATTGTATTGGGTGTGTTTTTTGTTCTTAAAATTAATTTTCTAATTCATCTATTAACAGCAAAAAATATTTGAAGTAGCACATTTGAAAGTTAATCATTCTCAATAGAAAGAAAAAAAAGAAAGTTAATCTTAAATAATAAAAGTATTCCCAGCAAGTAGGAAATATAAAAATCAATTATGCTTTAATATCACTAAAAATATTAGAATTAATAGACTGTTTAATCCCATGTATATTCCCATTTTACTTATTTTCTTGGGCCTATACCTTTCACATATACTAAATATTATTCTTAGACACTTTCTTCATCAAAAATATGACATTTTTCTCTTAAAATTAGGAAGAATGTTTAACTTAAATGCTGAAAGTCAGTATTTTCTTGACCATCTCTTATATGTTCATGACTGGATTTTTTTTTTTTTAGACTGGTGTCATTCAGTATTTCTACATTGAAGATTGGCAATTTGTTAATGATTATCGACATCCTGTTGGTGTGAAAAAGATTTTTCCTGACCCAAATGGGACCAGATTAGTTTTCATTGATGAAAAAAGTGATGGATTTGTCTACTGTCCAGTAAGTCTAGAAAACTTAGAAATGCTTATTTTTTTTAAATGCAATATAACAAGAAAATGTATCTCATATGAAATTTTCTTTTATTTTTTTTTTTTGAGACAGAGTCTCATTCTGTTGCCTAGGCTAGAGTGCCGTGGCGTCAGCCTAGCTCACAGCAACCTCAAACTCCTGGGCTCAAGGGATCCTTCTGCCTCAGCCTCCCGAGTAGCTGGGACTACAGGCATGCACCACCATGCCCAGCTAATTTTCTCTATATATTTTTAGTTGTGCATCTAATTTCTTTCTATTTTTAGTAGAGATGGGGTCTCGCTTTTGCTCAGGCTGGTCTCGAACTCCTGAGCTCAAGCGATCCTCCCGCCGCGGCCTTCCAGAGTGCTAGGATTACAGGTGTGAGCCACTGGGCCCAGCCAAAATTTTCTTTTAAACAGTGCTAAGAATTGTCATACTTTGCTATCATCTGCATGATAACCATGTTTGTGATACATTTTCATGACTATTTTATGTCACAACTTTTTTCATTGTTCTGCAATTTTCATAGTGGTAGTCCCAGAGAGATTTTTAATGGGAAAAATAGTTATTATATTCCATACCAGTTTTAACCTTATCATGTACTGCACAATAATACAGTTATTACAGTGTATCGTCCTCTACATGACTGTTCTCTCCAAATATGCAGTAAGCACCAGAGGCAGGGGATATACCCTGTCTTTTCTGCCTACAGTTGCTTTTCCTCTTTCCTTAAAAGTCCTGAACACAAGGAGAAGGTATTTTTGTACTGGATGAGTAAAAATGGATGGACCCATTTTTAAAGTCAGTCACTCCTATTTTTAAACATCCTTAACTTTTTTGAAAATAGATTTAGGAAAAAGGACATGTGCTTTTAGATCATTTACTATACTTGGACATTATACTAGAAACTACTGTATTAGACAACACAGCTTCATGGTATTAGTTGTTTTTTTTTTTTTTTTTTTTTTGAGACAGAGTCTTACTCTGTTGCCCGGGCTAGAGTGAGTGCCGTGGCGTCAGCTTAGCTCACAGCAACCTCAAACTCCTGGGCTCAAGCAATCCTTCTGCCTCAGCCTCCCAAGTGGCT
>CAUYRT010032364.1:0-83335 GCA_963574885.1 Lepilemur ruficaudatus | reverse complement strand
ACCTAGTCGGACCTGCACATCAGTGAGCACAGGGAGGGACACACCGTGCAGCCTCCCCTCCTGCACCTGCCCTTCTCCGATGCCACCTGCCACTGCCTCGACACAGATGGATTTCCAAAGATGATTGTGTTTTACATTGCTAGTTTCAAACTGTACGATTCATCCGTTTATCCCCCTTTATTAAGCTACCCACCTCATACTAAAGGGATTTTTTAGAAAAATATCAAACATTATAAGATTCTTATTCCGCACAAGCTAGAATGAAAGAGAGAACCCCACAGCATTGAGTCCTACACAAGAGTATGGACGGGAAGGGAGATTTCTTAGCTCCATCTCCTCTGAAAAGGAAAGGTGCTCAAGGGTAGGAACCACAGGTCTGGGGTGACAGAGTAAGGGGCGGGGTGTGAACACACTGGGGAACGGGCTCCTCTCCCTGCTCCTTGTAAGTGCTTAATTGAGAGCAGCACAGACATACAGGAGACCAGCTGGAGGAAAAGAAGTCAAAGGTCCATGGAGAAGCAAAGTGGAAGTTTGAACAATTCATGTCTTACTAATCCCATCCCAAACAAGGCAGCTGTCTCAAGCTATGGGAAAGAAATTCTCTGACTTTCTCAACTTCTCTCCCACTGGGTCTCCCTCTGACCTTACCACAGCCACAGGATCCTTTACAGAACATGAATGAAATCAGGTTACTCTGGACAAACTCTGCCAGGATATGTGTCTGAAATCCCACCTGTCCCGACCCGCGGGAACGTTATTCATAGGACCTGAAGGAGGGAGTGGGAGTGGATGGGAACAAGAGACGCGAGAGATGGAGACAAGACAGGGATCTGATCAAGTCTCGTTTATTGAGCGTAAGGTTACAGCTTTTATAGACAAGTGAGAGGGCAACACCCACTCACAATGCAAATTAGGTGAAAAAGGACTGGCCAATCAGGGAGCAATCAGAGGAAAAACCTTAGCAGTCTTCAATTAGGTCTGTATCAAGACATGTAAATGAGGCATCCAAAAGCATCCAATCAGAGGGATAGCAAATGTCATGCCACTAGCTCTGAAGCGAAACTTATCATTTCTGGGAAACAGAAACTTAACTGTAAAACGAAACTTAACTACAACTATGAGGGGGAGGGTAAGGCTCAGGCATAGGAAATTAAGGCTATGGCCGGGCCTCTTGGCTCCGGACACTGCTCAACCAACTCAGTCTCTCACTTCATGGGAGAACGACAGTTGTGTTCAAGTCCGCAGATAAAGTGGCTGCATTCAAAGCCAAACTGGAATCATGGGGTTGATGAGTGAACATTGGGATTTTGGACGTATTTCAAACATTAGCAGAGATTTTGCAAGAGACTGGGCCAGGGCCTTCTTTCTCCCAGCTGGTGCATGATCACCTAACTCAGTTTTTAAGAGAGTGCGGCATTACTTCCCGACCACAAAAGACCTCCAAACTGGGAAGGAATGCATCCGCCACCCATTTGTGAGTAAGCCAGGTGAATTGACTTTTGACTGTGCTAGAAGAGAATTCACTGCTTGAGATCGCAAATGACAGCAGCCTTAAAAGTGTGTTTGAGACAATTTCAAGTCTCCATACGTTCTGGATTAAAGTCGAGGCAGAGTATCCTGAGAGTGCCACAAAAGCACTGAAAAGCCTGCTTCCATTTCCAACGTCCTGTCTTTGTGAAGCAGGATTTTCTGCAGTGACAGCAACCAAAACGAGATTACGGAGTAGACTGGACCTAAGCAACACACATTGGGGGTCGCTGTCTCCCATCATCACCACATGGGACTGTCTAGTTGCAGGAAAACAAGCTCAGGGCTCCCACTGATTCTGCACTATGGTGAGTTGTATAATTATTTCATTATATATTACAATGTAATAATAATAGAAATAAAGTGCACAGTAAATGTAATGCGCTTGAATCATCCTGAAACCGTCTTTCCCCCACCTCCTGGTCTGTGGAAAAATTGTCTTTTATGAAAACAGTCCCTGGGGCCAAAAAGGTTGGGAACTGCGGCCCTAAATCATACCTTCCCATTTCCCAGATTGCCTCTTCCCTCCTTCCATCCCTGAAAGCAATGGCCTGACTTGGTGAAGAGACGTACAAGCTTACTGAAAGGAAAACATGAAGAGATAATTAAAAATAATGCTCCAGTCACAAACGTGTCTTAGCTAATAGTGGCACTAAAGTATGATTTTTCATGAGTAGTTGCAAACAAACACTTATTCCGAAAACATATGGCAACTGGTGAAAATTGTCATTATTGTAAAACTTTTAGGAAGCAATATGGCTTTGTGATTTTAATTACAAAATGATAAAGTTGACGTGACTTATGCTCAGCATCCTCAAATCATAGAATGTTAAAATTATAATAGGAAAGAACTAATATTTATTGAACACCTACTATGTTTTGGGTAACTTTAGACACTTTGTTTGCTATCTCATTTGATCTCCATAAGAAACTTACGATCAAACTGTTCGAACAAATTTATATGTTAGCATCTGTAAAATGTTTAAATAATTCCCTAATAAAGCAACCAGCAAGAAGACAAAAGAACTAGCTCAAAGAATGTCTTAGGAACAGGGATTTCTAAAGATAGAAAAGGAATGAATAAGTACAATTGCTGAGTTAGAAATATAATCTGTTAACTTTCTATACCTCATCAATTTCAGAGGTTAAACTTTAAGCTTTCTGTGTTGTAATCACCTCTGTTTTTATTGGTTGTGGATTATTAATGGAATATATGGTGATAAGAGTTACATTTTCACCAAGGTTATCAGAAAATTCTCCAACATAATATAAAAATGAAGTATGCATCATTTTTCTCTTTTGAGTTTGGAATGTTTTATTTTAGACTGTCCTGTGAGTTCATTCATGATCTCCTTATTGATAAGAAAACAAGCTCAAGAAAGACAACTCGGCAAAGTACACAGCTAACCACTGTTGGGAGGCAATTCTTCATGGATCTCTAGAAGTTTTGCATGTCTTCAGGCACAGTCTTTTGTTCTGAGCCATCTTCTCAAACGTACAGTGAAGTGCCTTGGGTTCAGAGACAATGTCTCCCTCCAGAGCAAAGTTTGGGCAGTTCGTCTGCTGCCTATTATATAAGACTGGGGTTTCCTAAGCTCGGGGTTCCTCTCCTGCATTTCAACTCACTGCATACGCAGGTATCAACTGGCCCTTGTTGTGTTGCCCTATAGGAACTGGGGATCAGGGAATGGGAACAAAACGATGATACTATGGCTATTGCTGTCAGTAAAAGATTGTCCTTTGTTTCTGACCCAGGAGTCTTGTGTCTTCTGCCTGCATTCTTGAAACTGTGGCAGGTTGACTTGTTATTCTAGCTTTCATGTAGGGTAAGATTTCAGAGCCTTTGTGGTTCCTGACATCCCCCAGGAATTCTGAGCCACCTGTTTTTTCCTGATTACACAAGACTGATCATTCTAGGATGGGCTACTCACCATCACACCTCTGAAAACCATCTTTCCCACCTACTTCACTGGCCTCCTTTTACTCTAGGAGAAAAATAATACAGTATACAAAAATATTGACACTGATAACTCTCATTGCTCCATTTTGGTGATTTTAGTGGTTATTTTTTTTAAACCAAGAATGCATGAAGAGAATACTTTCATCTAGCTGGAATACTCAAGAGGGTGCGAGAAAAGGAGGAAAGCCTTAGTGTAGCAAAGGCTCTCTAGATCTCCTTCAAATCTTGTAAATCATATTGTGTAGGTGTCAGAATAAAAATGATGTCATTGTTGTCTAGTTCTTGCCCTCCTCCTCGCCCCAATGGAAGATCACGGATGTGATTCTAACACATCCGTTGGAGTACTTTATAGCCATGATAAAAGACCTTTTTGATGGCTCCCCACCACTGCCAGATAAAGTGTGAACTTATTTGCATGGCAGGTAAAGCTCTTTATGATCTGCCATTCTCCTCCTTTAACGTCTGCTTTCCCTGGTTCTCACCTTGCTGGACCACAGAGTGCTCCCCAAACCTCCCTAATCCCTCTCTGTCTCTGTGCCTTTGCATAGAAGCTCTCTCCCCCTCTTCTGCCAGCCTATGCCCTACTCATCTTTCAGATGAACTCTTGGAAGGCTTCCCTGAGTATGGGTCCCTCCTCTCCGGGCCCCATTGAGCTGCTATAGCTCTTGCTTTGCCATCAAGTTGCTAAACTGTAGAGTTTCTCAACTCGAGTTTCCAAAAGGTGGTTCATGGTATTAAATATAGCAATGGTGTCTGTTCAGTGGTAAAATAATTATTTAACCCGTCAAGCAGTAAAATAATGATCTAAACCTTTTCCTCTCCTTAAAATAGACTTCCTGGGGAGTTTCCAAATGTGGATGGATGATCATAAGAGGCAGTTATTGAAGATCAGTGACCATGACCCAGAGTCAATAACTCCAGTGTTTAACTTTTCAGCTAATCCCTGTTGCCCACCTTGTGGTAGTTGGTGACCATTACACAGCTCTGGATTCTGAGTGTGTGCTTTTTGTTTTAATCATAGGCCGTATGTTATTGAATTTAAATCCATGATAGATTTGATGAATCCTATAAACTACAAGGAGATCTGATTTTGAAATTCAATAAAATAATAGGGAGATAGAAATGATGCTAAGTCTAAAAACTCCAGTGTGAACTTCCTAAGAGTTGTTCATCCCACTCCTAGGATCACATGTCTCCTGTTGACCTTCAAGATAGAGCTGATACTTCAAAACCCAATGTTAAGAAGCCATACTGATGATTATTTCCAGTCTGATTTTTGTACTTACGGGGAACTAAGCCTTTCCCCCTCACAATATGTTATTTACAGAAATGCACTTGCAAATAGAAATCTAAAACCTGTGGGTTTTTTTAAAAGTACAAAATGCAAAAGCACTAAGTATCAGGCCATGAAAACAGTTGTTTTTTTTTTGCCTTTATAAAAAGTGTTTAATGTGTCGTTAAATTTCAATTTACATTTTAATAAGCATTTAATCCTCAAATCAAACATGTCATAACTAACTACCTGTGTTGACAGATTATGCTTTTTCTTATAAAATTTAAAATAAAACGAAGCACTTGTGTTACATGGAAAACAAGTCAAAATGTATCTGTACGTGGTTTGAATATTATTAACGCTCTTCCCCCAGATAGCTGTGTGATTCACAGAGTCATTTACTTTGGGTCCGTCTTTCAAAAGTCACATTTTCAGTGAGGTCCTTTCTGGCCACTCAGTTTTAAACTACAAGACATTCACTAACATCCCTTTGCCCCATCTCTGTTGTGTTGTGAAATTTGTCTTCTGCACTATTCATTCTCTTATGCGCTATAGATGTTACTTTTCAAAAAAAAAAAAAAAAACCCATCCTGTTTATTGTCACTAGAACGTAAGATCCATGAGATCAAGGATGTTGTCTGTCACATGCATTATTGTGTCCATGGTACCTAGAACAGTGCCTGACTCCTAGCAGGTGCTCAATAATTATGTTGGAAAAAAGAATTATAAGATAACTTTATAATAAAAAAATTTTAAGATGTACTTATTTGATCTAGAAGGAAATGTTTTCAACTCAAACACATTTATATATCATATGCCATTTTAAACATTTTTACATGGTTTTCATATTTTAACACGGTTTTCATATTTTAACATTTTTATGGGGCTTTACAATGACTTATATTTTAAAGTATTTGAAATGAAAAAAATGCTAATTTTGATTCTCTTTAACTAGACTGAGTTTTTGTGGTCAATGACTTTTATTAAAAAAAAAATTGGGGTTAGGTGTGGTGGCTCATGCCTGTAATCCTAATACTCTGGGAGGCCCAGGCAGGAGGATTGCTTGAGGTCAGGAGTTTGAGACCACCCTGAGCCCTGAGCAAGAGCAAGATCCCATCTCTATTAAAAATGGAAAAAATTAACCAGGTATGGTGGTGCATGTGTGTAGTTGAAGCTACTCAGGAGACTGAGGCAGAAGGATGGCTTGAGACCAGGAGTTTGAGGTTGCTGTGAGCTAGGCTGACGCCACGGCACTGTAGCCCAGGAGACAGAGCAAGACTTCGTTTCCAAAAAAAAAAAAAAATTGTTGTGTGCTAGAACATAGCTCATAGTTGGTGCTCAAAAATAATCATTGAATGAATAGATAATAAAGTTTTGGAGGAAGGCCACCACAAGTTGGTGGGAGAATGAATTCTCCGGACATGAGATGCAACCGTGCTATAATACATTGACTGTAAACCTGATGTCTTGCATGTATCTGTCACTGTGTCTGGAGACCATTCATCAGTCACCTCCTCAGGCTCCTCTTTCCTCCTCCCCATTCACTTCAACACTACAGTCCCAATGTCAGTGAGAGAGATGGAAAGATTTTCCTGTTGCTGAAAGTAGAAGTTACTGGACCGGTGGGTGGCTAGTGGAGGAATAAAGATAACCAGGGTAAATGTGACCAGAAATAAAATGGAAAGTGAACAGAAATAGAATGGAAAGTGATAACAAAATGAAATGGTCCTCTTACAGTTAGGGAAAGCATATAACTTGTACTGATCACAGAGTGAAGTGAGTACAATTGTCTTGAGTCCATAGAAGTTACACTGGTGAGGGTCATGTCATGAGTCACTGTATCATTTTTATCTGTTCTTAGCTGCCCGGGACCCACCTGATAGTATGCTTGCAGAAAGAAAGAGACTGCGGTGCTCTCAGATCTTTCTGAAAACATCTATGTTGTGGAGGTTAAGAACACAGCTACGACATGGGTCAGGGGTCTATGCTTGAAAGAAGAAACGTGTTGACAGCCCATGACTTTGACCTTCAGATGTTGGATAGGTCAACCCCCTGTGCCTTAGAGCTGCTCATACACCTCCAGTGTCTTCCAACGTTCCCACTGCAGAACTATTATAGTACAGGTTATATTCAAATTTGAGCAATATAATTTTGAGATTCTAGCACATAAATAATGGATTACAGACCCTAATGATACATTTATGTTCTTAGCAAATCTGTTTTTCCCAAGATGTCTCCCACAACCTTTAAATTTGCTTCCGCTCCAACTGGACATGCTGAAATGACAAGGGCATGCATCCTTGCTTTAAAAAAAAATCGTCGGCACTGGCTACCTTCTCTGTAGGAATAACTTGCATGCACGATGCTTTTCTTGCACATTCTCAAGGAGCATTGTGAGGGGGTAATTAAAGCAGTCTGTTTCTCCAGCACGTTCTGTCTGTTTTTTTTTTTTTTTCTTTTTTCTTTTCGTTATTAGATGTGATGACACATTTGCCTGTGTGGCTTCCCACAGATGGCACAGAAATTTTGTGATCAAATGGTAAGAGTAAACCAACTGTCGTCTCCGATCACAGCTTTCCATGTTGTCCCCCCTGTGTAGGAATCTCACTTTAATAAAATGCTTGCCTCTTTTAAAGTGGTATTACCTGCTAGGCAGAAGATTTTAGAATAAAGTAGGAAACTTTGAAAAAGACAACTAAATGTAAATCTCTAGCTAGTTTTATGCCCTGTGTTTTGACTCCGATACAAAAGAGAATTAATTGAAATCTCTGCAGAGAAAAGTTAATAATTCAAATATAATTTAACTCAATGATTTTGTTTACAAGAAAGGCAGAAATAAAAGCGTTTGGATTTTTCTTGAATCTTTGTGAATTGATAAGGAAATACCGTGAATTATCTCTCATAGCCTTTATGTTTCATTCTCAATTTATTTATATTGTTCATAGACACAAATACCTAGTCTCTTAAGATGTTTTTTTGGTTCACAAAAAAAAAAAATGAAATAGAAAAAGAGGCTCTCAGAAGATGAATAACTTCACGAAAGTGGCAATTTTAGCATTTGTTAAATAAAGCTTACAAGTTTGCTTTGACCTTCAGAGCTAAAGACAGGGAGGGACATATTCCATGCGTATCATTTGGAATATAATAATCATGCTGGAAATTCACTGTGCCACCTTCATTGTTACTTTTCTTTTGTGTTTCGGCCAAAGGGGTAAGCGAAACAGGTCAAAGACCTGATTTGGCAGGTGAGCTGCAGGAGATAGGTTGGGTTGGGGTGGTAACTTGGAAAAAGAGTAGAAGACAAAGGTTGACTCTGAGTGGGGAAGAGAAGGGATTTGGAACTGGGGAGTGGGGCCAGCAAGGGTTCAGTATCAATGTCTATGGTGGCTGCTCTGAAACCAGAAAAGTTCCAGAGAAAGTGTAGCCTGGAAGGTTTTAGATCCTAAAGCATGTGACTCAGAATTGTACTAGTCGTTGACAACAGACTAAGTTTACAATAGTGGAGTCAGTGGTTGAAACAAGGATGATATTTGAAGTCTTTGCTGCAATTCATGACCAAGTGGCATCTGTGCTCTTGAACAAGTCACTTAATTCCTCTGAGCCTCAGTTCCTATGTGTGTAAACCCAAGGTCTGGATTGAATGATCTATCAGGTAGCTACCAGTCCCCAGAAGCTCTAGAAGTCACTACTGAACCTGGATTTTGTTTGTTTTAATCTTCCTACCTAATCTGTCGTAAGCAATCATGATGATGACCAGGAGATATTTGAGATGATTGGGTTAAAATAACAGAAACTCATTTTAAATGTAATGTGAGGTTTCAACACTTAGGTTGAAACTCTTGGACAGCCAGAACTGTAAAAGAAGTGTGGTGTGGTTATCAATTCTCTTGAGGTTAGACTAATCCAGGGTTCAAATCTTAACTGCACACAATCTCTGTGATACTGAGAAACTGCTTAATCTCTCTAACCCTTAATTTTCTCACCTATAAATTGAAGAAATCCCATTATCCAGGTCATGAGGTTATTGTGGGGGTTAAATGCAGCAATGCAGGCAAAGTGGCTGGTTCATGATAAATACTAGTTGTTTTCACGGATTCATAGAATAAAATATTCCCTTGAATTTGCATTATTCCCTATGTATTTGAATTTAGATTTTGTATTTGTTTTAATCTTTCTACCTGATTTACTAAAGCAATTTTAATGAACAATTTACTATGTTGATTAGGCAAAAAAATAACCTCACATATAGGCAATAGTCCATTATCATTAGGTCATATGACCTAGTCTTAGCACATCTACTGTGTTCAATATATAAGCAGTTACTTACATTTCCAAACCATTTATTGTTCTGTAAAGTAAGAATTAATAACAGCCTGGTTGTATTTTGGTGTTAGGTTGTTGTTAGCTTAGAATACTTAACTATTTCCATGAGCTATGACTTCTGTGAAACAGATACTTTTAAATAACTAAACACTAACAATGGCATAAGGATAGCCATATAGATCAATGGAATAGAATTGAGTCAATAAACAAACTCTAATGGTCATAATTAATTGGTTTTAGATAAGGGTGCCAAGAAAATTCATTAGCAGAAAGTAGCTTTTTCCACAAATAATGCTGGGATAACTGGATATTCACAGGTAAAAGAATAAAGTTGAATGCCTACCTTACCATATATAAAAATTAACAAAAAGTAGATAAATGTAATAGCTAAAACTATAAAATGCTGAGAACAGGCATAAATCTTCATGATCTTGGATTAAGCACTGGTTTCTTAAATATGACACCAAAAGCACAGGCAACTGAAGACAAAAGAAATTACTTTATCAAAATAAAAATTTTGTGTTTCAAAGGACACTGTCCTGAAAGTAAAAGAAACACCAACAGAAAGGTAGAATATTTTCAAATCAAATATATAATAAGGGATTGTTCCTAGGATATATAAAGAACTATGACTCAGTAACAAGACAAATAGTACAATTTTTAAAATGGTGCAAAATATCTGAATAGACATAACCAAAAAGCACATGGGAAAAATGCACAACATAGCAATTGTGGAAGTGTAAATCAAAAGTACAATGAGATATCACATCCAGTGGGATAGCTATAATAAAAAGACAGATAATGAGAAGTATTGGCAAGAAACTGGAGCCTTTATATATTGCTGGTGGAGACATGAAATGATGCACCTGCTTTGGAAAAGAGCACGGCAATTCCTCAAAAACTTAAACACAAATTGACTACATGGTCCATCAATTCCACTCCTATACACCTAACAGAAATAACACATGTCCACATTAAAAAGTTGTGCATAAATATTCAAGACAGTAGTATTCCTAATAGCTCAAAAGTGGAAACAACTCAAATGTCCATCTGCTGATTAATAGATAAATACGCCTATATAATGAAACATTTAAGTCCTGATGCCTGTTCTTAATACAACGAGGATGAACCTTGAAAACATTGTCAAGTGAAAGAAACCAGTCACAAAGGACCATTATATCATTACACTTACATGAAATGCCTGTAATAGTCAAACCTATAGAGACCAAAAAATAGACTAGTGGTTGGTTAGGGCTTACAGGATTGGGCGAAGAGAGATAGTGACTGGTAATTGACATAGGGTTTTCTTTTTGCATTGATGAAAATCTTCTAAATTAATTATGGTGACGTTGTACCACTCTGTGAATATGCTGAGTTGTCTTCAATGGGTGAATGGTATGGTATGTGAATTACATCATGATGAAGTTTTGACACCACAAACACACACAGACTCTGCGGAAAATATGAGGCAGTGTATCTGAAATATTTAAAAAATTCAAATCCAAAGTATTTTCAGAAAAAAACCCCAATATAATTTTTCTAGCAAAACTTACAAAATGAAATGAAGGATGGAGGAAATTATCTAGAGAATTTAAACAGATCAAAGAAGAAATCTCTTTTGCATTTTTTAATAACCATCTCAGGGTTCTATTTCACTTTGTGCGTGTGTGTATAGCACTTAGTGTTGCTCTAAGCGTATGCTAGAAAGCTTTTCTGTTACACAGATTCATCTTGATTTTTAAAGTCCTGTCTGTTAAAACTGGTTCCCTGTCAAAGAGCCTTAACTCTGCGTTTGGATGGTATTAGGGATGGGACTCGCTAGGAACTAACTGTAAAATAGTTGCTGGCTAGCTGAAAGTGGCCATGCTCACCTGTGATGCAAGAGGGTGGCACCTTTTGTTAGGAAGGTCGAAGTAACAGGCTCAGCCTTTACATGCTTTTATCTCATGGCCATTAAATTCATCTCCATCTCTAGTAAGCAAATACTAGGCCCCCTGGGAAAAAAAGGGGAGGCTTAGATGTGAGTGAATTATTATAAATCCATCCTGCTGATTAAAAAACTACTTAGTGAAAAAAGCTCTGAAATAATTTTAGGAGGAGAATAACAGCGTACCATGGTTCCTGTTTTGTACAATTTGTGATGAAAAGAGATGCAGAGAACTAGATAGGAGCTCAGAGGAGAATATGAGAAATTTATAATTGAATTGGAATATAAGACCTAAGTAGAAATATTAAAGCAAAAACAGTCATCTAGACTCTAAAAGAGCTGTGTTTAATCCCCAAACTAGTGAACAACATGGCTCGTATGCCTTGAGAGAAATTCTAGAGCAGCAAAACCACCACCAAAACATTTTTGGAGGCAAACAGTCATTTGGCTGTTATGTATTAAGAGTGGCTCAGTTATAGCCCAATCCAAAGGCTAATGATTCTATAGGTGCAAATTTATCTTATTCCCAATACCGAAGGTCCTGTGTATATAGGAGATCTCTCTTGAGAGGCCACCCTTTCACTTTGGCAAGACTATGGATAGATGAGCCCTCTCTGGACACAAGCCTTAGCCTTGATTCCAGTACCCTATTCAGCCTGAAGTGAGCTGACCTTTGATTTAAAGCCATTCCATTCTCTTCTCCCTAAAGAATGGCTTCAGAACCACAGTTGCTTTCACTAGTCAGGCCTTCTGCCTTGCAGAGTTGGTTGTGTTGCAGAGTTGGGTGGCAGAATATTTAACCCCCAAAGATGTCCTTATCCTCATCTTTGACACCTGCAAATATTTTACCTTACACGGCAAAGGAGACTTTGCAGGTGTGCTTAAGGTACCAGTTTTGAAATGGGAAGGTGATCCTGGATTATTTGGGCCCAAGGTAATCAAAAAGGATTGTTAGAGTATCAGACAGAGCCAGGGAGAGGGATTTGAAGACGCCATGCTGTTGGCTTTGAAGATTGTGGAAGGGACCATAAAACAAAGAATGCAGGCGGCCCCCAGAGGCTGAAAAGCTCAAGGAAATGAATTATCATCCTCTAGACCCTCCAGAAGGAATGCAGCCTGGCTGACATCTTGATTAGTCCAGTGAGACTTTTGGCTATAGAATTGGAAGATAATCAATTTGTGCCATTTTAAGCCCCTAAGTTTGTGATAATTTTTTTTTATAGCTGCAGTAGAAAACAAATACAATATTCTCATTCGTTTTAAAGCCCATTCTCTCTCCAGGTGGCAGTCGAGCATTATTTAGATGCTAACGTGAAACACAGCTACATTAACTAAAGAATACTCGCTGGGCCCACATACCCTTCCTACTCTGTTGTGTATATGCTCACACACTTACACACACATACACATGTTAACCTCCACACACTGCCATTTCAAGACGCTTTAGGAATTCTTGCAGGCCAACAGCTACTTAAGGTTTGTTGTATACTCACCTAGTTTGGGAGGCATTTACAAGCAACACTTTGTGAGGAACTGACAATATTAGGATGCTTCTCTGATTACACCCCTCCAAGTAATTCAGGCAGAGGCCCTCACAATTGTCCATCACTGGCCTTTCCATTGAACTCTAGGCTGGAGAGCTCTGCCTAAGGATGCCACACAGGTTCCAACATTGTGTGACTGTCTGGTTGGGTGTCTGGAGGGGCAGAGATGCAATATCTCACTGTCAAGGTGAGGGGATATCTGGAAATCTTCAAATGGGTTCTTTAGCCACAGATGCCAAATGTTTTGTCAATCTTGAGTTCCCACATTTCCAGGAGTTGAAGGAAAAAAAACAGTGTCAAAAGGAAAGGAACAAAAATAGATTGGTTAAGAGCTCCATTAAGGATAAAAAGGTAGAAAAACTTTTTAAAAGGACTGATTAATAGTTTCCAGGTACACAGGGCTAATGGAGCCCTGAGGAGGATGGATGATATATTTTCCATGGATTCCTTAGCCATTATGGTGGCAGCTAGGTACTGAAATGCTTAGCCCTGAATACAAGGAGAGTGCCTTGTAGGAACCTCCTTTTAGCAGAAAAGCAGTCTCATTGTCTGGATCTGTCCCATGTTAAGATATTTTGTAAGCAAAAGTTGCCTAAAATACCAAGCACAATTAGATGGTGCTTGGCACTATTTTCTGTGATAAAGAATTTTGGGTCTGATGGATCTGCAGCAGTTTTCCAAAAAGAGGCCAATTCAGTTACTTGATCAGAATTGCATCCCTTGATATCATACAATAACAGCAGGATTCATAATCCAAGTTTCACCTAAAGGAATTTTTATGTGGGGGCGAGGAAAACTCATGAATTTTAAGTTTATCTTCTCAGGATATGATTTAACTCTTCTATTCCTTTAAATTTAGATTATTCCTTATGGGTTAGCAGGAGAACATATGCTTCCTTATTAATGCAAGTCAACAGAGAGCTTTCCTTTGAAGCTACCCATCACACAGAACGCCAAAATTCCTAATCTTAAGTGTCATTTTTTACATAGTGTTATTGGTTCATTTGACTATGCAATAAAACCAAATAAAGGGGATTACTTACAAAATCATAGCGAATAGTTTCTAAAAAAGCATAGGATGTTATTTGCAAAAGTGCTGCAATTTTTAGAAAGAATTCATTTTTTATTGAGAAAACGTCAAATTCTTTTTAAAATCTCCACAGTTTTAAGCTTTGCATATAATTTTAGTCCATTTTCTTATAGTGTATTACAGCGTAAGTTGTCGTGAATTGAATACGGTGACTCGCAGTAAAAAAAAAAACAAAGAAAAATTGCTTTGTAATATTTCAATATCCTCTCTATTTTTCTCTTTTTGCAAGTTTTGTTCACAGTTAATCAAATACTCTTTTTTAGTTAAAAAAAATAACAGATCATATTTGATATTCCAGTTATAAGCAATTATTTTTTCCTTTCTTTTCACTCGAATGGTATGATTGAGAAGTAAGTTCTGGGTTTTTTATAGGTTATACATGGTAAGAGATTACAGTTCATATATACTTAACGGATATTAAGTACAGTCTTCCACAATAAAAGTGTGTTGAGTGAGGGTTAAGTCACCATGGATTCAGATAGAATAAAAGGACGTAATGGTACTCTTTTCTTTTATTTTTCCTTTGTTCTACTGTTTTGAGATTTTTAAAAGGACATAATGGAATGAAACAGCTTCCAAATGAACAGTTGGCTCAAAAAATTTCATTTTTATTTCATTTTTCACTTTTTGGCATGCCCTAGAATGGTTGTGTACCATGAGCACAAACATCTAGTAGGAAAAACAAATATATTCCCCCAGATTATTAGTTCTTTGATGGCATCTGTTTTAAAGGTGTTGGGAAATAGGGAGATATCATTTAGTCAAGGCCGCCTTCTTGGAGATGAGGTTCACAAGGTGGTCTCCTGAGAACACAGTGCTCCATAGGAATGTGCCCCTGACCTCTTCCTTTGTCCTTTGTCTGCCTTAATATCAGTCCTGTTTGTCTTCTTTCTCTGAATGGGAGATGGCAGAGGCATTTGCTCAAAACAAACTCTCATAGCAATAAAAGTATGCATAGCAGATTTTAAATAAAATGCCCTTTTCATTAGGGTTTTATCATAAAGATTCATTTTTTTTCCCCAGAAAGATCTGGCTTGATGACAATGATCGTCATTTCAATTTCTCAAATGCTTATTACATACTAGGCATTCTGCTAAGTGCTCTTTATTCAATATCTCAGGTCTCACATTATCCCCTCAAACTTATGATGTAGGTACAATTACTATCTCTGTTTCACAAATTGAGAAAGTAATGATCAGAGAGATTAAGTAATTTGCTAAAGGTTGTATAGCTATGTTGGGTTATAATTGGGATTTGAACCCAAAGTGTGGGTGGTTTTAACTACCTGAAGACAGGGGTTCTAGTTTCTGGTTTTACTGCTAAGGTATAATGGTCACTTGAACTATTTATTAGGCCTGTTATCAGCTGAGAAATGCTGGGATTGGATCAATGAATAAATAGCAATACATAAACTGGGGATATGCTTGGTTCACAGATTTTTTTTGTTGCTGTTTAACATGCAAAATATTAATATTTTTTTTGAAGTAGCAAATTTATTTTTTTAATCAGAGTTTAGATGAAAATCTAGATTCCTGGATTTTCATCATAAATCAGAATCTCTGTCATTCTTCACCTGCGTTCTATCAAGGCGACATTTAGCTAAGTGGGATGGTCCCCTTTAGAGGAGGGTGGGTACTTTCCAATTCCTCTGTCCCCAGCCAGGAGCTTCCCGCAGGCTGTTTCCCTGATTTCTGTAGACATTTGAGTTTGGGCTCCAAGATTTAGTCGATTCTTAATGTGAGGATTCAGTTTTCAATTCAGTGATTCTATACCCATACTACAAGTTTACTTTTTTGGTACACTAACTTTCCTATTGCCTAAAACATGGCCTCAGCGTGCAATAATTGTGAATCTCTTTGGAAGTTCACATTATACATTTCTAGAACTAGACATAAAAGCCATCTTAAATTTCTTTTTGAGGACATACAACCACAGCTACGATGTTCAAGTTTCTGCCAAGCATTCTTAAGAGCAGATCACACAGAAGTAAGTTATGCAGTATCATAATAGCCACATTAAATTAAAGTGAAAAGGTTGTAGGAGCCATTAGTGCAATGCCATGCATTTTTTTGAGATAAGAATATTTTTATTTCTGCACGGGCAGTGGGCGAATGCCGTGCAGGATCTGAATAATGGAATTGTTTTCTAATTGATGCTTTAATTAAGATGAGTCTCTCCCATTGCTGTAAGGAGGCTGTTAATGAAGATGCTTCTGGAAAATCAAATAGGATTTGTTTCTTTATAAAATATTTTATGATTTTGTAAAAATTTCCCTTCTTGCATCAATTTGAATGAGATGACCATTATGTTAAGCTGGCAAATTAGCTCCTACAGCCATACATTAGTATATATATTTTATATGTGTATGTGTGTATATGTAACGTATATTTTTCTTAACAAGAGATAAAATTAAACTCACAAAAAATCATAGCAGACCAAAGCACATGACACAATGGTCTTGTTTCCATCACACACAGAAACAAACAGCTTGTTTTAATAATCAAATACGTTTCCTAAGGGCCTTGTTAAATTGGTGAATGTAAATTGCAATTGGAATTGACTATTAAAGATCTTGCTAGAGTAGGTTAAACATCTGTTCAATTTATTATAATTTTATTTGTACTTTAGCTGTAACTGGGGCAATTAAGCCAATCAGAGTGAGCCAATCAAATCTAATTTTCACTCTAATGGACTAAATATGAATGAACAAACGCTGTACTCCTAGATCCAAATGATTAAATATGTCTCCATGGAGTTTTTTTTCCTACTTCAGTATACAAAAATCACGGTATTTATAGTATAATTAACTATTTAAGAATGATGCAAACAAACTTGAGCATCCTCTTTGTTTTTTCATGTTTTTATAAAAGTGCTAAATAAAATTCAAGAATATAATAAATTAGAATCTTCTTAACTTAGGCAAGTTTACTTATGACATCATTCATTTAATCCAAGTTCATGCTTTAGTTGAATGCTGAAATTTAAATGGAGCATTCAGACACTAATTTCCTTAACATTTTCTATATTCAGTTTTTTTTGCCTTAGCCATGGACTGATTAATAATGGATTTAGCATTGTGAATTAAGACTTTATTCATCTGTGCACAACTTGTACAATTTAGAAACAACTTGGCAATGCAGAAATGTGCCCTTCGGTACAGTATTAAGGTAGAGTAAGCCAACATCCCTCTTAGTAGGAGCCCAGCGTCACTAAAAACTGCCAGGGAACTATAAACAGGCCTGTGACCCAAATATAGGTTGCAAAGTGGACACTCTGTTTTAGACGGAGATCCAGGCCAAACCTACATCAATGTGCTAACAGCTGCTATTTTAGTTCAGCAAATGCCAAACAAAATACCATTGTATAACACGCGGTAGTTTGAGTATGGTTTGAATAATTACGTACTAATATACCAGGCAAATGTAAGGCTCTTTTTTATAATATTTTTTAAATCAAGCCCATTGCTTGGTAAAGGCTTTTTTATATACTAATCTGGTGAGCTAAGATTTCCTCAATTTGGAATGATAACAATAGAGCCATTATCATATTTTGTGTAATTTTTGGAAGGTGTATCTCTTACTGCTCTTCCACTGGCCCTTCAGTAAGCTCATCGGTAGCATTTGAATAATTTAATTGGGGACCAGAGGGCTTGGCAGATGCCATCCAGTCCATGCTTTTGCTTCTAATGCCTGTTGAAAGCAAGCTCAGCAAGGTCTATTTCCTCATCGGAAAGATTGAACAATTGCCTTTGGCCGTGAGCCTTAGAACACGTTGGGTCTGGTTCATCTCGACTAGAATCCACCCAATGGAGAGAAGCCGCGCCAGCCTCCCTTGTCACTAACGGACTTGACACGTGCCCTTCTCTCCTCCTCGATGTGCCCATTGCGGTACCTGGGAAGCCTGATTTAATATTCTCGCCACTTTCCTCTGTCACTTCGTGTTTGCTACATGCTCTGTAATCTGCAAATCAATTATTTATTTATTTATGTTTTGAGACAGAGTCTGGCTCTGTTGCCCGGGCTAGAGTGCCGGGGCGTCAACCTAGCTCACAGCAACCTCAAACTCCTGGGCTCAAGCGATCCCCCTGCCTCAGCTTCCCGAGTAACTAGGACTACAGGCATGCGCCACCATGCCTGGCTAATTTTTTCTATAAATATTTTTAGTTGTCCAGATAATTTATTTCTAAATTTTTAGTAGAGACGGGATCTCCCTCTTGCTCAGGCTGGTCTCGAACTCCTGACCTTGAGCGATCTACCTCGGCCTCCTAGCGTGCTAGGATTACAGGCGTGAGCCACCATGCCCGGGCAACAATTATTTATTAAGAAGCTACCGCAAGCAGCAGCATATGCTGGGTCCCATGGTTTCAGGGAAGACATTTGATTAAGCCTGAGTAAATTCCTTCCTCCATCCTTTCTCTCCTCCTCCCTTTCTTCCTTCTTTGTTTTACTTCCTCAAGTACTTTTGAGATGCTGCTAAGTATCAGGTGGTACTAAGTTCCATTACATTGGTAAATCCTACAAAAGTAATGGTAGGCAAGAAGGACATGTTCCCTGACCTCATGTAGCTAGTGGGGAAAAAGAAAAGTATTAATCAAATATTCACAGGATGAATGTGGAAATGAAACCTTGATAACAATTACAAAGTTGAAGTAAGGGTAGGAAGAAACCATGGAATATAATAGAGGCTTTTGCCTAGCTAGCTTAGGGAAAGCTCTGTGATGAAATACCTGTGAAGCTGAGATGCAGAGGTTGAATGGAGTTAAATACGTAAACAGAGGAAGAAAGAGGGGACAGGATATACAAATATCCTGCACCTGGTTGTCATATGATGCCTGAGAGAGACTGACAGGCTGCCAGGGCTGGGGAAGTCCAGGGATGAGCTGAAACTTCTCACAGAGGTAGGGAGAAGCCAGAAGTTCTAATGGCTGAAAGCTGTGTTAAGGACTGTTGCCTTTATCTTAAAAACACTACAGGACTATTGAAGAGATTTAAACAGGAGTGAAATCCATTCTCCTCTGCTGCAGAGCAAGAGTGACTATAGGTTGACTATTGGGAGCAAGGTACAGAATCTAGCTGCGAGAAGATGCTATCTAAGGTTAGGACAGTGGCGGTAATTAAGACAGGTGGACAGATTTGAGAGGCTCAAAGGTTTCTGTGTTGGTTGTGAGTTACCCTTTGTTTCAGGCACTTGGAGTCGACCATTTATTTTTAATCTTATCCAGAGTAAATAATAAACTTCCCCAACACAAGCCTCCTCTTTTCTTCCTCTTCCACGTTCCTCTAGCTTTATCTTCCTTTGCTCTCATCTCCACGACATGGTGGAACTCAATTTCACTTAGAGGGGAAAAAAAAATCTCCAAAACCGAATCTTTTAACTCTGATTCTTCTTTGCAGTGGAATGGCCCATTTCCACCCCCTGGTGTTGGTAGAACAGCTAAGAAACAGTGGCAGGAGAACAGACGAGGACTTGAACATGTCTGGAACGTAGCCAAGACATCTCCACCTTTATTGAGTCCTGACAAAATCCTGATTGAATTCCATGATGTTTTCCAAGCAAATGGGACCACTTTGTGAAAAGCAAAAGCATCCTCTCACCATGTGCAAGAGGAGGAGGTGTAAATGGAGAGAAGCCACCAGCCTTTTCAGAAAGTTACATGATGTAACAGCTCCACTACACTGCCTCATTTGTGCTGGAAAATTTTAAATAAGAGAGACATAATCCTGTCCCATTAGCATTGCAACAAGTATGTTCTCAGCATAATAAACTTGGTTCCAGGGTGGCATTCAGCTCCATTTTACATGCCCTTCTGTCTCACCTTCCATTGCCAATGCCACCGAGGTCCTGATGGAAAGACAGCCTTTAAAAGAACCCTGCTGGCTTTTTGGCTGCCTGTTGGCAACAGAGGAGAATAGGAGGACGGGAATAATACATCTGTAAAGTTCCACTTGCTTATCTTACTTGGGGACAGCGTTTTAGCCTTTCAAGCTCGTCTCCCAGCCACTGTAATTAGGCTTTCCAGAAACAGTCATGCTGCTGCCGTGACATCACAACAGCATTTTGATGAGCTTGGACAGTTACCAGTGCATCCGTCTGGCAAGACGTTGCCGCATCTCCAACGATTTCCCTGTGTCATGGCGGATGCCATTAGTTCCCAGAAGGGAAAGAGAGATATTTTTACAACAATACGCAGAGAAGTCGTTCAGGAGCAGGTTTATGGCGTTCAAACTTTTGTCTTCAGACCTAGCAACAATTCTTCTCATATTGAGTCATTGACTTACGGAGGCGTCCATGAGCACATAGCTCTTTCATTGCTAAGCAGGCAAGGGGAAAGACAATCAGAGAAAGAGGGAAGGTGATAAAGAGAGGTAGGTACTCATTCACAAGGCAAGAGGGAGAGAGATGTCTGGAGTTGAAATCTCCCTGAGGCCAAGATGCAGGGTTTCAGTACAGCTCTTCTTTTGAATGTGATAGTGCACGTGGTCACATTGATACTGTGACAAGTAGGAGCCCATCCCAACTGAGCATCAGTGATTTTGCAGTCAGACCAAAAGCCTCCATCAGGCATCAAGGGCTTGTATGATGCATCTGGACTTCAACAACACCAGAATTGTCAGGTGCCGTGCCTTCGGGAGCTTTTTGCTTAGGTAGAGTAATCCTGTTCATACAGGACTTCTAGTACCGATGGAAATGTCCTGTTCTCTGTTGTCAATGCCCTGGAAGTGTAGCTTGTGCACCTCAGAAACTGGATTTTAAAATTTTGGATAACTGGATAGAGTCATGGAGAGCTGAGGTTACCTACTGTAGGTATTAGTGTAGCATCATATCCTAAGAGAGAAAACTACAACCACCTTCCATTCCAAGATTAGAGGAGAATTACTCTGCGATCCCAAGTGATCCTCATATCTTCAAGTAGGAGAAAAAGGCATCCGAGGGACAGAACAATGCCTCAAGCCCTTGGGCTAAAGACATGCTGCTATTCTTTAGGCCTAAACTCTATTTCTTTTTCAAATCTAGTCATTGCAAATATTTCTAGCATCATTGCAGATCAAGAAAGAATAACTTTTGCTTTTGATGAGCACCTAGGACCAGCAGAGTGCAGAACCTCTAGTTCAAAGATGTTTATTAAATAGATTTGATGGTCGGGCTCAGTGACATGCACCTGTAGTCGCAGCTACTTGGGAGGCTGAGGTGGGGGGATCGCTGAGCTCAGGAGTTCTGGGCTGTGGAGTGCTGTGCTCACGAGGTGTCTGTGCTAAGTTTGGCATCAACATGGTGATCTTCTGGGAACGGGGGACCACTAGGTTGCATGAGGAGGGGTGAACCAGCCTGGGTAGGAAATGCAGCAGGTCAAAACTCTGGTGCCTATCAGTAGTGGGATTGTGCCTGTGAATAGAGACTGCACTCCAGCCTGGGCAATGTATTGAGACCCCATCTCATTCATATATATACACAAATATATATATGTATATTCTAAAAGAGTCTCCAAATTTTCTTGAAATATAAAAGGACGGTTTGTACTAGGAGACATGATTTCCTGATGCTGGGAGGAGAGAGAGACTATATTCCCCTTCTAGGCGCAATTGTTTGATTGCTTTTAACGACCTCTTTCCTCGTAAGTGATACCCTCTGCCTGAGCCATAAGCAGGCGATCTGTGTTCTTCAGAAAACTTTGTACTGATTCCTCCTGCCATCCTTGTCACCTCATTGGGGCATTAATGATAAGAATAGCAGATCCTCGGGGGCAGCGTTCGCCTCCAGGCCCTTGTGTACATCAGTAAAAGTGGCATGTGAGCAAATGTGGAAGGCAGCATTTGGCCCAAAGATTCCACTGCAGCTGCTAAGACAGAAATGCCAGCACAGAGCTGAGCCACTAATTGGAAACGGAACAAACTAAAGAAATCTTGGTTCAAATGGCAGCTATATTTTTTAAAGAGAAGATTTCAGTTGAAATGCCAAAGGAGACAGCCAAAACATAAGTCTATGCAAATTTCTCCTCTCAATTTTATTCGGATTTACAGCTGGGTGCTAAGTGAAGCATTTCTTGAGAAACACATGTCATGGATAAACCAAGATGTTTATTTTCCCCAGTAGCAGATCAGATTGAACTCACAACAAATAGTTCAATTAGCACGATTGCTAATAGGCTGCTTAATTCAGGCTACAATAAGTGAAATAGGGACGTTAGCCCTGAGCTCCTAGGAGGGTCGCGTCAGTAGTATTAGGCTGTTAGGGGGGCGAGGCAGCTGCAGCAGGTTTTCGGTTTTTATGGAATTTCAGGGTGAGAAAGAGCCCGATTAGAAACGTGTCTGCGTGTTCTATAAAACTGCCATTTACTTACTACATGGTGCATGGTATTGTTCCAAACCTCTTATACAAGGACTCATGGACTAAGTTCTGCATTCCTCTTAGAATTTAGTGTCAGGAAAATGCTTGCCTCTCCTAGTGAGCTGGTATGATTTCTTACATCAGGCAGTAGAAGCTGTGTGGCTCATTTTAGTGTCTCTTTTGCCTTGGATTCCTGAAAGCACAGCTGAATTCACTACTCAATTACATTGTTGTCCTTGGCTTCTATTCCCACCACTCCCCACCTGGGTTAGGAGCAGGATCCAAAGATCCTGGAAGTCAGTGGGAATTTAGCGCTCCCCTTTCTGAGTAATCTTGAACAAGTTGCTTTTCTTTCTGAGCCCTAATTTACTCATGTAAAGTGGGGTAATGATTCTTCCTCCATGGGTAGTTGGCCATAGTGCCGGTTCCTAGTAAACACTCAAAATGCTAATAATTATAAATTATTTTTTTGATAACATATTGCAAATCACCTTAAATCATATTTGGAAGCAAGTGTGACATTAATGAGCAATCAAAATATAATTTATGGGGAGTTATTTCAAAGACTGAGCTCAAATGGGTACATTGGCTTTGCTTTTTGTTGACAGTTTCTTCCAAAGGTAATTTACGTTCAGTGAAATGCACAGATCTTCAGTGTAAAATTCAATGAATTTCGACAGATGCATATACTCCTGTGAACTATACCTTCATTAAGAGATAGAATATTTCCGTATCTCCATGTTGAGAATATAAATAGCTCACTTCTTTTTAATGTTGAGCTGTATTCCATTGTATGAAAATACCACAAATGGTTTATTCGTTCTCCTGTTCAGGGACATTTGTTTGTTTTTACCTGTTGGCCATTATTAATAAAGCTGCTGAGGACGTTCTTGGACGAGTCATCTTGTCATCATATGTTTTTCTTACTCCTGAAAAACTGGGTGGAATCACTGGGTAAAGGAGTTGTGACATTATACGTTGCCATCCTCAAAGTATGAGTGTTCCTCACCAAGATCAGGTGTTACCAGACTATTTAAAGCAACACAAAAAACACTCCTTTTACTATTGGGAGAAAACTGGCTGATTATATATTTGTAAATAGACTTGTGATTTGGTGATGATTTTAGATTTGCAGCATGATTTCAGATAGTATAGAGGATTCACATACATCCCCATCCACGTTTCCCTGTATTGACACCTTACTGCAATGTGGTACATCGGCCACAAAATGAATGAATCAGTGTTGACACACTGTTGGTAACTGGAGCCCATACTTTATTCAGACTTCCTCAGTTTCCCCCAAATATCTGTTTTCTGCTCCGAAGTGCCATCCAGAATGCCACATCATATTTTTAGTCCTGTTTTCTTAGGCTCCTCTTGGCTGAGGCTGTTTCTGTGACTTTGCTTGGTTTTGATGACCTTGAACATTTTGAGAAGTGCCGGTATTTTTTTAGAATGTCCCTCCATTAGGATTTGTATGCTGTTTTTCTCATGATGGAGTGGGGGGTAGTGTGTTTTGGGGAGGAAGACCACAGAAGTAAAGTGCCATTCTGATCCCATAAGGTAAGGGATACATATTATCCGTACAACGTATCCACTGTTGAGGTTGACCTTGATGACCTGGACTGAGATAGTGTTTAGTTTCTCCACTGTAAAATTACTCTTTTTCTCCTCTTTTTTCATACTGAACTCTTTGGAAGGAAGTCAGTGTGTATAGGCCTTAGTTAAGGAATGGAAAGTCACACTCTACCTCCTTAAGTATGGAGTGTTTACATAAATTATTTTGAATTGTTCTGCACAGATATTTTGTCTATTTTCTATTTATTCATTTTTTCATCCAGTCATTTATATCTGGATGATGCATAGATATATAGTTTATAATTAGGATTATACAGATCCAATACTGCTTTATTTTGTCACTAAATTTTTCCATCGTTGGCCATTGGGATCTCTTTCAGTTGACTTCTTTGTCCTTCTAGCACATCATGATGTTTCGTGTGTTTGTTTTTAGCACTTCCTTACACTCTGGAGCTGCAAAATGCTCCATGGTCATCTTGTACAGTTCCTGTCTCAGCCCTAGAATCAGCCATTTCTCCAAGGAGCTCTGGTTCCTTTTTTGGAGAATAATCTTAGAAACCAAGATCTGTGGGCTGGATGTGCTTATTGTTACTGGGGTGTCCTTATTTCTAGGCTCTTGCAGCTCACAGAATAAGGAAATATTTATGTGAATACTAACCCATGTTTGTACACGTATCTATAAATATTTCTATACATAATCATCTGTGTCTGTATTAAGCTACACTTGAATTCACGCTGATGTCTCCAACTCTGATCCATCACCTCATGAATCATTCATACATTTATTTTTGTATAAGATGCCTAGATTCTTACACAAAAAATTTGCACCTTTTCTTTTTTCTGTTAGCTTTGCTAGAAGTTTATGTACTTTACTGATTGTTTCAATGAACCAGTTTTTAGTTTTATTGAACTTATCTATTTTCCTATTTTCAATTTCATTGATTCCTATTCTTATTTTTATTGTTCCTTTTCTTCTGTTTGCTTTAGGTTTAAATTGATCCTCTTTCTCTAGTTTTCTAAGGTATAAACTTCTATTTTTGATTTTAGAGCATTCTTCTTTCCTAATCAATGCATTTAATGCTGTACATTTTCCTGTAAGCATTGTTTTTGCCGCATCCCACAAATTTGGTAAGTTGTGTTTCATTTTCATTCAGTTCAAATACTTAAAAATTAATCTTGAGAATTCTTCCTTGATCCATGTGTTATTTTGGAGTGTGTTCTTTAATTTCCAGATATTTGAGGATTATCAAGCTATCTTTGTTAATGGATTTCTTATTTAATTCCATTGTCATCTGAGAATATAATTTGTATGATGCTCTGTGACACACATGCACATTTATGATTGTTACGTCTACTTTGTCTGACATTAATACAGACGCTCCAGTTTTTTCCTCACTGTTAGTATGGTATATCCTTCTCTGTCCTTTTGCTTTTAACCTGTCTTTATATTTAAAGTGGGTTTCTTACAGATAACCTAAAGTTGTGGCTTGTTCCTTTTTTAAACTACTCTGGCATTCTGTCTGTTACTTGATGTATTTATACCACTTATATTCAAAGTGATTATTGCTGTATTTGAATTAATAGCAATCATGTTTGTAACTGTTTTGTATGCATTGCCCGAGGCTGCTTTTTATGCCTACTCTGGTTTTAAATGAGCATTTTATAGGATCCTATTTTATCACCTCTCTTAGCATATGAATATTTCTTTAAAAAATATTTTTTAATAGTTTCCCTAGAGTTTACAATATTCACTTTTAGTCATCTAAGCCCACCTTCAAATGACACTGTCCTGCTTCAAGTGTAGTACAGGTACCTTATAATAGGGCGTTCCTAATTCCTGCCTCCTGTCTCTTGGGACATTGCTGTCATTCATTTCACTTACCAATAATATGCGGTTCTCATCCAATACATTGTTACTATTATTAACTTAAACAGAGTTAGATTTTATATAAATTAATAAGAAAAACAAAAGATTTTATTTTACCTTGATTTCCTAGATGATGCTCTTCCTTTCTTCACATCTATCCAAACTTTTGACATATATCATTTCACCTCTTCACAAAAAAAAATCTGTCCCCATTTCTTGCAGTGCTTGCCTGCTAGTGGTGAATTCCCTCAGTTTTTGATTGCCTGAAAGATTATTTATTCTTCCCTTTGAAGGGTAATTGTGCTAGAATTCTAGTTCGGTACTTTTTTTCTCTAGCAATTACTGCTGCACTCCACTTTCTTCTTGCTTGCATGGTTTCTGACTAAAAATCTGCTGTAAATCTCATTTTGTTCTTCTAGAGGTAAGGTGTATTTTTCCTACAGATTCTTTCGAGATCTTGTTTTTGTCTTTGGTCTCCTAAAATTTGAATGTAATATACTCAGTGTTGATTTTTTTCTTTTGTTATTTTTGAATCTGTGGTTTGTTGTCCAAAATTAATTCTGGAAATTTCTCAGCTGTTATTGCTTCAAATATTCAGTTCATTCCATTCTGTATTTCTTCTCCTTCTCATATTCCAGTTATGTATATGCTACATCTTTTAAATTGTCCAATAGTTCTTGGATATTATATTCTGTTTTTTCAGTTTTCTTTTCCTTTTGCATTTCAGCTTTGGAAGTTTCTATTATTTTCGAACTGACTAATTCTTTCTTCAGGCTGTTAAGTCTATCAAAGTGCCTGTCAAAGGTATTTTTTATTTCAGTGAAGTATTTTTATTTCTAGCATTTCCTTTTGTTTCTTTCCTAGAACATCCATCTCTCTGCTTATATTTTTTGTCTATTTTTTGCCTGTTGGCTATTTTTCCTTTCAGAGTACTTAGCATATTAATCGTACTTATTTTTAATTTCTTATATGATCCCAAAATTTGCATCGTATCTGAGTCTGATTCTGGTACTTGCTTTTTCTTTTCAGATTGTGTTTTTCCTTGCCTTTTGATATATCTTTTAATTTTGGGATTAAAGCTGGACATGCTGTATTGTGTAATAGAAATCAAGGAAAATAAGACTCTAATGTGCAATTTATGTTCACCTGGCTTGGAGTTGAGCTTTGATTCAAGTTTTCTGTAACTATATGACCAAATGTTGAACAATCCTCTCCCTTCTTGACTTTGGGCATCTCTAAGTGTTCCTACTCAAAGAGAATCTGTATCTTGTAGCTCTTTCAGCTGCAATCTATTACTATACTGGAATCCTATTTGGTGTGCGGGTAAGAATGGCAGAGAAGAATTATTCTGTACTCTTCCAATAAATGTCAGTCTTTTATTAGGCCAATATCTTTGGCCTGTGACTTCTACAAATGTCTATTTTTTGCTGGGTCATATGGTTTGAATGTGTCTCCTAAAAAAGCATGTGTTGGAAACTTAATTTCCATTGCAGCAGTGTTGGGAGGTGGGGCCTAATAGGAGGAGTTTAGGTCATGAGGGCTCCATCCTCATAAATATATTAATGCCAATTATAAAAGCACTTGAGGATGTGAGTTTGATTTCTTGCTACCCTTTCTTTTGCTCTTCTGCCTTCTGACATGGGATGACACAGCACGAGGGCCCTCACCAGATGCTGGCACCTTGATATTGGACTTCACAGCCTCCAGAACTGTAAGCCAAGTAAATCTCTGCTCTTTATAGATTATCCAGTCTGCAGTATTCTGTTACAGCAACACAAAATGAACTAAGACACTAGAGCTGCTATAACAAATTAAAACAGACTAGGTAGCTTAAACAGCAGAAGTTTGTCTTCTCATAATTCTAGAGGCTGGGAGTCTGAAATGAAGGTCTCACCAGGATTGGTTTTTTGGTGAAGCCTGTCTCCTTGACTTACAGAGGACCATCTTCTTCCTGTGTCTGTCTTTTGTGTGTGTCTTTATCTCCATCTCTTCTTGTAAGAACACCAGTCATGTTGAGCTAGAACCCACCCAAATGACCTCATTTAAATTAATTACCTCTTCAAAGACTTTCTCTCCAAATACAGTCACATTCTGAGGTACTAGGGGTTAGTTCAACATATGAATTTTGAGGGGACATGTGAATTTTGGGGAGACACAATTCAGCCCATAACATACAGATTACCCCTGCCTTCCTTTAGGTGTGACAGGAGAGCTAGAGCGAGCTGGAGTAAGGGGAATGCCAATCCAACAAGGATCTGGTAAATTCTTTCACTCTGGAGAGTAGTAGGCCTTTGCTATGCAGAAAGCTCTGGGCACATTTTAAGGCTTACTCTTCTCTTCCTTCTGCGGAGCCATGACAGGCTCTTTATTGGACTTCATCTGTTGAGCTTTCTATAAATAAAACTCAGGAAAATGTGAGGGTCCTCTAAGGCTGTGGATCCCAGGGGTTTCTCATTGTCATGTGAGTCCCCACTCAGCCTCCAGCAATTGATTATAATAATCACTTAAGCATTCCTACTGGTTCATAACTTGTGGAGCTTCTGCTTCAGTTAAGCAGATCTGGGCTCTCTAGACTCAACTCTTTTTCTAAATCTCAAGAGTATCAGTTTGTCCTGCAAACTAAGTTTTCTTCTGGGTCCAAGGAATGTCATAATTTTTAGTTTGTCCTATGTTTTCTTGTTGCAAGGAGGGCACTGTGTTGGGTTAACTTTAGGTGTCAACTTGACTGGACCATATGTTGCCCAGATATTTGTTCAAATATTATTCTGGGCATTTCTGTGAGGGTGTTTTGGATGAGATTAACATTTAAATCAGCAGACTGAATAAATCAGATTTTCCTTGATAATATGAGTGGGTCTATCTAATCAGTTGAAGGCCTCAATAGAATAAAAAATATTAACCCTCCCCCAACTAAGAGAAGTCCTCCTGCGTGACTGCCTTCAAACTGGGATGTGGGCTTTTTCATGCCTTTGGACTCAAGCTGAAATATTAGCTCTTCCTGGGTTGCTAGCCTGCTAAGCTTTGGATTAGAACTACACCATTGGCTCTCCTGGGTCTCTAGCTTACCAACTCATCCTACGGATTTTGGGGCTTCTCAGACTTCATAATCGTGTGAGCCAATTCTTGTCAATCTCTTTTTTTTTTTCTCCCTCTCTCTCTATATATGTTATATATATATATTAATTTGCATACATTCATATACACGCATCCTATTGGTTCTATATCTCTGGAGACCCTTCATTAATAAAGGAATGATGATGTCTAAGCACTTTACATATTGTAGGTGAAACTGGAAGTCTTGGTTATATTTTAAATTATTCCATTTGGTAAGAATTAAAAATAAAAAGGCACTACAACTATCCCCAGACAGATATCTCTCTTTCTTCCCTGCTGAATGAGAAACTGTAAACTTTTAACAATTTCTCTTGTCCTCCTTTTATACTTTTTGTTGATTCAAATTAACTGTAAATTCAGATCTATAATATAATTAAATTTTTAGAATATAAATCTACTTGTCACATTTTGTTATTGACATTGTATTAAGTTTTATTCACAATTATTTGGATTCAACTCTGCATTTTACAGGTTACATTATTCATCTTCAATTCTTTTATACCATGACTTATGGATTTTTTATTTTGATTGATCTTTCAGACAGCTGAAATGTATTAATATTTGACTAGATATTTCAGGAAGAATTTGTGGTTGGTATAATTTGAGTCCTTGAATTACAAAGAATATTCTTGTTTCCTTCCCACATAATCACTAACTGATTTAGGCATGAAATTATTGTACTCAGTTTCCCCTAAAAACTGCTTTGTGACTGTTGCTAGTTAATGTGCAGAGAAGGTTAAAGTCCCCTAAGATTTTTTCCCTTGGCAGGAAACTTCTTTTTTAAAACCTGGATGGTTCTAATATTTTTTTTAACCTTGAAATTCAAAATTTCATCAGGATGTGTCTAGATGTTGGTCTCCTCTCATTAATTTTGTCTACAATTCATGACCCCTTTCAATTTTAATACTCGTGTTCCTTCCAGTCAGAAATTTTTTTAAATTATGAAATATTTAAAGTATATAAGAGAGAATAAAATCTTATAATGCATGGCCCATCTACTACTCAGTTTTAATAAATCATAACATTTTTCCACATATGCCACAAATATTTTTGTAATATACCAAATTGAACAGCAGTAGTTGAAATTTCTTGTACATCCTTCCACTATCCCATTCACCTTTTAAATCTAAATGTAAACACTATTCTGATTTTTATGTCCATATTTCTTATATATTTTTCTATCCTATATATGCATGAGTTCAGATATATCTAAGTTATATTGCATTAACTTTACATGTGGAATCATATTGTATATGTTTCTGAATCTTACTTTTTCCAGTTGACATTATGTTTTTGAGACTTTGCTTTGGTAGTAGCTGCACAGGCTTGAGAGTTTCTCTAGGTTTTGGACCAAGGAATAGAGTTCCCCATAATAGGCATGACGACCTTCAGTAATAATATTAAGGAGCTAAACCTCACATAGCTTTTGCTATGTGCTAGGAACTATTATAAATACTTAACCTATATGGACTCATTTAGCCTCTCAGAATAACTCTAAGAGGGAGGCACTTTTTAGTATTCACAATTTATAAGGAGAGAGTCACGTTGCAAGTGACTTGTTCAAGGCACAGAAATTTTTAGTTATTTGTCCAAAGTCACACAGATATAACTGGTAGAACCCAGGTAATCATGTCCAGAGTCTGCACGCTTAACCACTATGATATATTAGGCAAAAGGGTGTCTACCTTTTTGATTCAGGTTTAGTAGCCATATTTTAATTGAGTAATTTGTTTTATTTTGCCTAAGATTTCAAATGTTTTTCATTGTATGTTCTTAATATCTTTATCATCCTGCAGTATATGTTTATGTCTATTTTTATATTTCTAATGTGCATTTTCTCTTCTTTGAACATATGGAATATAGTTATAATAATGATTTTTAACATCCTTATATGATAATTCTAGCATCTGTATCAGTTCTGGGCTGGTTTCTAGTTATTAATTTTTCTCCTCATCATGGGTCATATTTTCTTGATTCTTTCCATGCTTGATAATCTTTCATTGGCTGCCAAATATTGAGAATTTTATTTTGTTGAGTACTGATATTTTTGTATTCCTGTAAATATTTTTGAACCTTGATCTTGGATGCAACTAAGTTACTTGGAAGCAGCTTTGTCTTTCTGGAACTCACTTTGAAGATTTGTTAGGAGGGACCATAGCAGCTAATTTAGTCTAGGGCTAATGTTTCATACTCAGAAGGACATATTTCTGAGTACCATACCCAATGCCCCATGAATGATGAGATTCTCCACCCTGCATGGTGGAAAAGGCACTATTCCCGACATGTCTTCCGAGAATTCTAGCTGCTGTTCCCTCTAATCCTTGTGTATGTTCCCTCCACACACACCCAGTCTCAGGGAACATGCTTTCACATACACACTGGTCAGAATACTGGAGGGGGACCCTGTGCAGATCTCTGGAGTTCTTTCTCTTTGCAGCTCTCTCCTGCAAACTCCAGCTGCCTCAGTCTCCTTGGATTCTCAACTCTGCCTCCTCAAATCAAGTCCAATGGGTTCCACCAGTGTCATCTGTCCCTGCATTACTGTCTGGAGACTCTCCAAGTAGCAAGCTGGCATAATCGTAGGGCTCGCTTTGTTTCCCATTGCTCAGGAGTATCTGTCCTCATTGCCTGATTGATATCCAAGCTCTTGAAAACCATTATTTTAGATACTTTTCCTCTTTTTTTTAGTCATTTAATGTAGGAGGGTAAATCTAGTTTTTGTCATACCATCTTGGATTGAAGCAGAAATGGTCTTTTTAAAAAAAAATTTGAATTTTTTCTTACTATTGAGTTTTGACAGTTCTTTGTTTTCTGGCTACAAGCTCTGTATCATAAATGTGATTTGCAAATATTTTCTCCCCATCTTTAGGCTGTCTTTTCACTTTCTTAACACAAAGAAAGAGTTATAAATTTTAACAAAGTCCATATTATAAAATTTTTCTTTTATAGATCTTTATGTGCATGTCTAAAAATCATTTGCCAACCTCAAAGTCACAAAGATTTTCTCTAAAAGTTTCTTGAGGAATTATTAGTTTTATGTTTTATATTTGGTCAATTTTGAGTTGTAAAATTTTAATTGTTATATAAGGTATGGTGGATGTTCATTTTTTTTTTTTTTTGGCATATGAAAATCCAATTTTTCCAGCATCGTTTGTTGAAAAGACTATCCTCTCCAGAGTTATTTTTGTACCTTTGTCAAAAATCAGCTGACTATATTTGTGTGAGTCTATTTCTGGACTCTGTTCTGCTGAACCATGTGTATCTATTTGCCAATATCAGGATACCTGGGTAGTAAGTCAGTCTAAATAGCTGTATAGTACTATAAAGTCTTTATAGTAAATCTTGAAGTCAGGTGGCATGAGTCCTCCCATTTTGTCTTCATATTTTCAAATTGTCTGACTATTCTATTTCCTTTTCCTTTTTATATACATTTTGAAATCATGTCATTATATATAAAAAAAAAAGCCTGCTAGTATTTTTGTTCAGATTACATTAAATCTACAGATACATTGAGGGATACTTCTTAACAATATTGATCTTATATTCTATGAAAATGCTATATATCTTTATTTAAGTCTTTTATTTCTTTCATTGGTGCTTTATAGTTTTTAGCATACAGATTTCTCACATATTTTGTTATATTTATACCTATGAAATTTTAGTGGCATTTAAATGATACTTCAAAAATATGTCAAATTCCAATTTTTTTCAGTGTCCATGTATAGAGTTATAATAGATATTTTAATGCTTACCTTTTATCCTGGGAACTTGTTGAATCACTTATTAGTTCTAGAAGTTTTTTTTTTGTAGATTATTTTTGATTTTCTACATAGACAATTATAACGTCTCTGAATAAAGACAGTTTTATTTCTTCCTTTCCAATATCATGTCCTTATGTTCTTTTTATCAGCTCCTGTTGCAATGGTTAGGACTTCTAATACAATATTGAATAAAACTTATAAAAGAGAACATCCTCGGCTTGTTCTATTACGGAAAGAACATTCAATTTTTCACCATTATGAACGGTTAGCTGTCATTCTCTCTCTCTGTCTTTCTTCTTGTTTTTTCTTTTTTTGTAAATGCTTCTTATCAGATTAATTTCTATTCTTAGGTTGCTGAGAGTTGGCTTTTTTTTGGAAAGGATATGAATTTTCTCAAATGTTTTTCCTGCATTTACTGAGGTAATCATATAGGTTTTCTTCTTAGTCAGCCTGTTGAGTTCATTGATTTTTGAATATTGAGGACCACTTTAATTTAATTCCACTGTTGGAGGTTTCCTACACCTTACAGGGAGTATAAGTTTGAAATTAGACACATTTGAGAGCAGCCAATGGTTAGAGCTTCTCAGAGAAAACTGCCCTGTGTCCTTTGGAGCTATACCAGAGACCAATTTTCTTGTTTGCCTG
This sequence comes from Lepilemur ruficaudatus, assembly GCA_963574885.1. NCBI lineage: Eukaryota > Metazoa > Chordata > Mammalia > Primates > Lepilemuridae > Lepilemur > Lepilemur ruficaudatus. The sequence goes on along the minus strand of CAUYRT010032364.1, from coordinate 50,401 downwards.
GTGAAGATGGATTTTTTTTTTTCTCCTAGCCCGCCTTTTTTACTGAAAGCAAAACATTTGCAGGGTGCCCAGCTTTTTGCAGAGTTCTCAAGTTTAGGTGCCTGCCAGAACTTGCCATGTCTCCTGTACCACTGCACATTCATCTCTGAGTTTTTTTCCTTCTTTGCTTTTGTTTTTGTTTTTTTTTTTCCTGGCATTTGCTCTTAGAGCATTACTGGTTTTTCCAAGATCCTTTATCATTCTCATTTAATAATCTAGGTTTACATTTTTAATCCACGGGATGTGTTCCTTAAATTATTGAAAATGTTACAATGCAATTTGAATGTTTTTCTCAGACTCTGGCATTTTGGCATTTTTCAGTTGGATATCTTTTCAGAGATTTAAACTACTGAACTTTCAAGAGTGATTGCCCTAGCTTACTGATTTTTATTACATTATTTAAACTTTTGGTTGTAGTTTTAAGTGTAACTCTTTAAAACAACAGATAATTCTTTGTGCTTTTGCATTTATCCTGAGCACGTCCGTCTTTAAGCAGATCAGTTTAATCCATTTATATTACATTCACTATTGATACAGCTAGACTCTTTCCTTTGTTTTATTTTATCAGTCTGTGCCTTGCATATTCTGATGATCCCAGTCAGTTATCTCTGCCAAAATTTTGACTTCTCTCTTCTTGCCAGAGAATGCCTTGGCATGAGAAACCGGAAGTGTCCAGGTAGCTGCTGTAGCTTCAAGTTCAATGACATTCTTGCTGTGATTTCTATAGGAAGCATTGGCCTTCCTTTGGGAACTAGGACTTCTAAATCCATAAAGGTCAGAGTTGTATGGACAGGAAGCCCAAATTCTCAAGTGGGTCACTGGAAGTGATGATAAGCTGGACTACTCCTTCTACCTCTTTGTTCCTGGACCCATGTTTTCTACCTATTGGAGACCTAGAATCATTCGATAATCATCAATGTAGATATGTCACACCCTAGAGGATAATGCACTGTATTGTCTCTGAGATGACACCTCAGCTGTGTTCTCAACAGACCATTTTATCACTCTTTTAGGATGATAGCTTCTACTTTTTCACGGCTTTTTGGCTAAGATCAAGCGAAGATGATAGCTTTTGGATGGTGTGGAACATGACATTACCAGTGTATTTACAGTCAGGTACCAACTCGGGCACCTCCTTTATATAAAATGGGTCCCTTGGTCTAATGCAATGCCTTGTGTGAGCCCATGCAGCTGGATCATGGACAGTCTCCATCTCTGTCCCCAGGGTGACTCTGTCCATATGCCCACTTTGCTAGCGCTGGCCTGGCCAATGACATATGGTGGCTGACAATCAATTGGCCAAATTATTTTGTCTGCTTGGTTGCTTAGTGTCCCTTCCCTGGTGAATGCTTTCTGGCAGGTGATAACATGCAGCCAAAGACCTTCACGTTTCATGCTCAGTCCTACCCACATGCCTCTTTCCAAGACCTCCTCCTCCCTCATCTAACCTTTTCTGTTCTTTCTGGTCAACTCAATTGCCACTGCCCACAAATGTGTGTTTGTTCTCATCTCAGATTAGTTCTCTTTTCATACTAAGTGACTGATGAGCCTCATCTGCTTGAGGCTTTGCCCGTTGGAAAGATTTACTTGGCCAGTGTTTGGAAGCTAACCCTGAGTGGGGAAGTGGAGATGGTATTGTCTGTTCTTGGTTTGTGCTCACACACTGAGCCAACCGCTAGCTCTTCCTTCCCCCTCTTGCCTATTGGTGATAACCATCCCCCTCTGTGCAGCAGGCTGCTGGTAAGTTTCACCCAGCCCATGACTTTCTGTAATGAGCCTGCATGCTCACCAGAACATAAGCTCCAACAAGCAGGATTTGTCTGGTTTGTTGCCGCATCCCTAATTACTATTATACAATGCCAGGCTCGATAAATACTGGTTGAGAGAATGAATGTCCTCCATCCTGAGTGGAAAACTTCTACTCCCCTTTAGTCTTAAGGAGCTTCCACTACCTGCTTCTTACCTGGAAACCACTCTCCACTTAATATTTCTATTTCATTTTCTGTTCATTTAGATTTTTATCTAGATTTTTAGTTCCACTTGTATCTTTTTGGCTTTCTCTTGTTATACCTGATTTATTGTCGGTATTTGGAGAAGGGAGTGCATGTAGCATAAAACAAGCATATACTCTTGATCAGAAGTTACATTTTTAGATAATTTCTTTTTTTTTTTTTTTTTTGAGACAGAGTCTCAGTCTGTTGCCTGGGCTAGAGTGCTGTGCTGTCAGCCTAGCTCATAGCAACCTCAAACTCCTTGGCTCAAGCGATCCTCCTGCCTCAGCCTCTCGAGCAGCTGGGATTACAGGCATGTGCCACCATGCCTGGCTAATTTTTTCTATATGTATTTTTAGTTGGCCAATCAATTTCTTTCTATTTTTAGTAGAGATGGGGTCTCGCTCTTGCTCAGGCTAGTTTTGAACTCCTGACCTTGAGTGATCCTCCCGCCTTGGCCTCCCAGAGTGCTAGGATTACAGACGTGAGCCACCACGCCCAGCTTTAGATAATTTCTTTGATGCGTTTTTTTCCCCATTTGCTATTTTTATTCATTAGAATGGTTATTGTATGATATATTTGGACTTATATCACCTTTTTCTTGGTTATTTAAATATGCTCATTATTTAACTGTTTTCATCCTTTTCCTCTGACTTTTGCAAGGAATTCCACCACTTGTTATCTAATTCACAACTGTATAAGATTCAGTTTTTGTTTTTTCTGATTTTTGACTACAGCAATTGTGTATTTATCTCCTGTCTTTACCAATTTTGGATTGTTCCTTATTTAGGATTGTTTGCATGATTCCTAATAATAATAATTTTTATTGCATAATTAAATAAGCCACATACATTTTTCCTCAATGCATAAAGAATTATATTACTTACAATGCACAATAACCCAATTAGGTAATTATAATCACTCCATTTTACAAGTGGAAAAATGGGGGCAAGATAGTTTTAGTAATTTACTGATGGTCATAGGTAGCAGAACCATGATTTAAACTTGTTAAAGCCCAGAGTCTTAACCACTACTCTACGCAGCCCGGCAATAGGTAAAAAGTTCTCTTGGATTTCCTTAAGAAAATGAATCATCAATGTCTCAGTGGTTGTCCTGTGTCCTGCAGTAACCACGTCATAGAAGACCTTTGTGTTGATTCTTCAGCATGCTCCCTTGTCAGTGAACTTCAATGCCTTTTCACATATCTGTGACTTCTCTCTCTCTCTTCTTTTTCTCTGTCTGAAGATATATCCATGTTACTGTTGTAAACCAATTCAGTTTTTCTCTGAGATATTGTAACCGCTGTTCAAAGACTCCAGACCTAGTAGACCAAGCGAGAAGGAAGATGCGGGTTAATTGTGATACTGTTACAGATAAGACATCTAGCAACTCGTGGGGAAAAGTGGGGAATAAAAACAGAAGAAAATTGGCCGGGCGCGATGGCTCACGCCTGTAATCCTAGCACTCTGGGAGGCCGAGGCGGGCGGATCGCTCAAGGTCAGGAGTTCGAAACTAGCCTGAGCAAGAGCGAGACCCCCGTCTCTACTAAAAAAAAAAATAGAAATTAATTGGCCAACTAAAAACATATAGAAAAAATTAGCCGGGCATGGTGACACATGCTTGTAGTCCCAGCTGCTTGGGAGGCTGAGGCAGTAGGATCGCTTGAGCCCAGGAGTTTGAGGTTGCTGTGAGCTAGGCTGACGCCATGGCACTCACTCTAGCCCGGGCAGCAGAGTGAGACTCTGTCTCAAAAAAAAAAAAAAAAAACAGAAGAAAATTGCAACCAAGAGTTACCTTCCTATACTCAAGTCTCTATTTTCTATATCTGACATGGGCAGAAATTTCCCCAAAGTTTCAGGTGTGGATCTGTACTGGGGTATTAATATCTAGTATCCAGCAAATGATACAGTTTTGTCCTCTTTTAAAAAAAAAATTCCATTTTAATAGGAATCAAGGAAAGCTGTACCAAGGAAAGATACATTTACTCCAATTTGCTCTTTTACCCAGAATTCTGAGTAGCAAATCACAAGTTTACTATTAGGGAACAGTGAAAAGTAGACTGTAACTTTTGTAATTGTTCCAGACGTAATGTTCTCAAGTTTCCATTTAATGGTTGCGTCCATGTGTTGAGGGTGGATTTTGAGATTTGGCAAGGCCCTTGCGAAAACTGTTCATGGGAACCCTGCAAAATCAACAGTAGACATGATTAGGAGGGTCTATTCCTGGCAGAGATGGGGGCGGGGGGGCCTGCGTCTTAGCAGCAGTACAGGAGGGAGAAGCTAAATTGTCTGTAAACTGGCTTCATTGGCAAGGCTGTGCTGAGATGAGCAGTCTGTTTAGAATGACTGATGCTCATCTATCTACCAAGATAATCATCTGACAGCGACATGAAAAGGCAGATGTAGCATTTTAAGGGACATTCTGTTTTTTTGAACTCTAAGTGCTGTCAAATTTCAGCATTATTCCCAATGTACCCTGAAGTCAAAGAAATAAGCACCTGGAAATTCTTGCACATTATGAAGACCCGAAGAAAGTTGAACCACGTGACTTTAACCAAAGAGGAACCCTGAAAACAAACCATCAGACAAATTGCAATTGTCGCTTCCTCTGTTGTCTTCCGTAGAGTCTCCTGCCTCTTTGCTAAATACCAAAGATATTTATGCTTAAACAAATGTTGTCTCTCTCTCTCAGTGCATCCTCTCTTCCTGGCAGAGAAGTCATCCTGCTGAATTGGTGGCACTTTCCATGGCAACAGACTGTGATGTCAGAAATGCGGTGCCAAGCAATTAGACTGTGTAGGTGCCACAGTTGGAAACGCGAAGCTCCAAGGATGATGGTGAGGTGGAGCAGTTGTTGTAAAAGAAAAAAAATACCTCAATAAAGACGGTCTAATGTGTTCTCTCCAAGGCCTGTCGCTGAAGGAGGGTGACAGCAAATGAAGTGGGGTGAGGGGGAAAAGGAATACAGTTTTCAAGACGAGATTTCAAAGATGAAGTGTGTTGATGAAGGAAATCTGCACAAGGCCCCATCCAGATGGCTGGCACTCTGCCACGTTCCGTGGCTTTGATGCCTCACAGGTGCTCTCTAAGGCATCAAAGAGGGGACGTCCAGAGACTTGGTGTCTCTCAGTGAGACAGCCTAAAGGATACAGGATGGAGAGAAAGAGCAAAAACTCAGCTTCCTCTCTCGTAAAGCAGAGGTGTGGGAACCCTCACAGTTCAGCTGCTTTCAAGGAAAGAGCACCTTGACAAGACCTTTTGCAACCTAAAAGCTGAGAATGCCCTGGCGAGAAGGATGCTCTAAGAAGGTGTCAGATGTGTGGTGAAAACCTTCCAAGAGGAGGCAGTGCATGGTCACCCCCGATGTCGCTGATGTGAGCAATTTGGGAATAATTTGAAAAGGCCTTTGTAAAGCTGAGCTGGTATTTTGGAGGTCCCTGGTCCAATACGCAAGAGGACAAAACCCATACCTGGGAAAAATCATACATGAAGTTTTAAAATACACATTTCGGTGATACAGTAGGGATAAATTTGGACTGCATATGGCTTCTTATGTAAAGGAAAATTTCTTCTCCTTTTAGTAACACATTGTCGGCTGCCTGTGCTTAGCACCTTCTGCTATATAAGCTCCTTAAAACAAGCTGCTGCAATTCAAGAACTAGCCCTAGTAATTAAGATCAGAGGAGCCAGAGGAAGAAAATGAGTGGGGGAGCCACATGCTGATGGAACCCAGCCCTTTTCTGTTTAATAGGAGAGCGAGAAATGAAAGAAAAACAACGATTTGCCAAGAAACCATGCAGAGGATTCAGGTGCAATCTCTGCTCAGGATTATTGTTAATATTTATGCATGTATTTTTAATTGTTCTGAGATTGATTGATTAGCTCTAGTGAAATACAGTATGTAATGGTCGGATCCCAGGACGTTCCTGTGAAATATGAATGATAGTGCTCAAACCTGAACCAAATGCAATTTATTTCATGCAAAAACACAACAAGGAACGAGTTACAAAATATTTTGCAATTAAGCCCTAAAGGTCTTTGGAGAGATTTAGCCTCTCTTCCTCATGGTGCAGATCGGGAAGCTGAAGTTAATAGAGAATGAAAACCTTTCCTCTGGTCACTGAGTGAAACAGACAGAGCTCAGATTTGAACCTGGGGTTTCTGACTCACTATTTCAACAATTCTCAAGCTTGAGTGTGCATCAGAAATCTCTGGAGGGAAGACTTGTTAAAATACAGATCACTGGACATTATCCCAGACTTTCTTATTCAGACTTTCTGTGTTGGGGCCTGTAAATTTACTTTCCAGACTAGTTCTCAGATGAAGCTGATGCTCTGGTCTGTAGGTTACACTTGGAAAACCACTGGTTTAGTTCTTTTTTCTTTACATTGAGGATTCTTAAAATGTGGTAGCCGGGTATGATGGCTCATGCCTGTAATCCCAGCACTTTGGGGAAACTGAAGTGAGAGGATAGCTTTGAGGCCAAAAGTTTGAAACTAACCTGGACAACATAGTGAGATCCTAGTCTACACACATGCACAAATTTAGCCGGGCATGGTGGCACATGCCTATAGTGCTAGCTACTCAGTCTGAGACTGAAGTGGGAGGACTGCTTGAGCCCGGGAGTTCAAGGCTGCAGTGAGCTATAATCATGCCTCTGCACTTCAGCCTAGGCAACAGAGAAAGACCCTGTCTCAAAATAAATAAATACATACATACATAAAGTATGGTAGAACCTATATTGGAATCACTCAGGAGGGAGGCTTATTAGAAATATATATTATTTGGTGCATCTCAGAGTTTCTGAATCTCTGGAGGTAAGAGGCTGGTGTCTCTATTTAACACAATTACCATTGATAATTTTTTATATGCACTGAAGTTTGAAAACCATGGCACCTGACTGCATTGCTTCACTTAAAAAAACCAAAGGCAACTTCCTGGTGAGATGATGAAATTCACACAGTTGTATGACTTCTACTCCATCCTCTGAAAACTTGAACACATAGCCAGAGGAATGAAGAAGAATTAAACACCTGCATCCAAGGTGGGAAAATGAGAAGGATGCCGTCCCTATGCTAAAATCTCCTAAGATTTCTTGTGAGATGTTGTACAAAAGAGACTCAAATGACCGAGATGTTAAAGAGACTGCTTAGCATCTAGAGAAAGCAAGACAGTATTAGGGTAAGTCAGGAAAAAACAATACCATAGTAGACCCCACTGACACCCACTGACATGCAGGGAGTGTAAGATGTGACATCCGCGCCCCACTTTGGATAAGCTGCATTCTGTAGAAGCAATGTGAGATTCTTGGTTTTCCATGGAGATGACCCACAGAAAGCCAGTTGTGCGTGAGGGCTTCATGGCACAGCTAGCAAAACATCAGGTGGGTGAAGTGATGCCATGGAAGCCCAAGAAAAACTCAGCACCAGCCCAGTAGTTTTGCCTGGTGATAATGGTGGAGAAAAAACTGCTCAGAGATGAGATTCCTCTGCTTGGGGCTCCCATATTCCAGGCTTTCCCTATAATTACCGAGGCTGAGTGATGACTGAAGTGAAGATTACATTAATTATCCTGGTACTTTAAGACCTGAAGGAAGATTATAACTGCAGATGAGTTGTCTGTGAGGAAACACAGGCAGTGCATACTTGCCTGACATAGGAGAAAGCCCACGTCTAGATGAACTTTCCCTGCTTGGCCGTGGGACCCAAGAATTCAACATCAATAAAGTTGTCAATCATGCATGATACAAATAGATATGCTAAGGTATGCAAGGGTTCATAAATGAAACACATATGTACCCTTTCTAAAAATAAGGCATATTACAGCCAACCAAAAGTGAATAGGACAAAGAAAAAACATTCCAACAGAAAAATGGGCAAGAAGCATGAATAGGCAATTCACAGAAAAAACAAAAACACATGAGAAGATTCTCCAACTTCATTAAAGAAATCTAAATTATAACTGTGAGATGCTGACTTTTAGCCCACCATTTTTGCAAAAATTTTTAAAAAGTGGAAATATCAAAAAGGATATGAGGAAATAAGTGTTGATACTCTTTTGGAGAAGTTGTAGGCAATTTAGAATACAACTTTAGAAGGCAATCTGACAATACGTATCAAAAGTCATAAAAGTGTTTAAACCATTGAACTGATTATTCCATTTCCAGTAATTCTAAATCAGCTATACTGATAGACAAAAATATTTACATGTAAGGCTGTGCATTTATATTAGTGAATACTTTGGAGTGACTTAAATATCCAAATAGATGATATAGTTAAATGGAAAACAGTCTGGAGGTTCCTCAAAAACTTGAAAATAGAATTACTGTATGATCCAGCAATCCCACTTCTGGGTATTTGTCTAAAGGAATTGCAATTGGTATTTCAAAAAGATATCTATATGCCCATGCTCATTTTAGCATTATTCGCAATAGTCAAGACACAGAAGCAACCTAAGTGTCCATCAATGAATGAATAACAAAAAATGTGGTGTATATAAGCAACGGAACTCTATACAGTCTGAAAATAGGAAATTTTGTCATTTGCAACAACATGAATAAACCTGGAGGGTGCTATGTTAAGGGAAATAAGCCAGGAAAATCCACATGGTCTCACTTAAGAACTAAATGGATGGATCCAAATGAATGTACAGGGAGTGGACGAACTGGACGACAGTATTCAGAAAAATACATCAAGAATAAAGCCTAGAGGGAAAAAAGTCTGGAAAATAATAGAATTGTATATACAAGGCAGAAAAGATACAGTGAGAAAGTCTAACATATACGTAAATCTCCAGAAGACAAGAGGAGGGGCAGAAACAGCATTTGAAGATATAATGGCTGAGAATTTTCTCAGATGGATCGAAGACATCAAGCCATAGATTCAGTGAGCCCTAATAATCCCAAGTAGGGTTGAAAAATTATAAATTAATAGCTTAAAGAGAAAAGGCAAATGTCATCAATTCCCAGAAGAAAATGACTTGATAAATTTCAACTCTGTCACAGTAATGTCTCTTAGTAAGCAATGAATAAAAGGAAATCCCTTAAGGTGTGATGATAGGTATCTTAAAAAGCCTACAAAAACATATTTCACAGTGAAACAGAATTATCTTTAAAATAGGGGAGAGGTGTTTTTTTAATCACCTCTTGTATTCAATAAAGTATGGAAGTCTTAGGTAGTGTCCTAAGAAAAGAAAAAAAAGAAAAAATCTTGAAGTAAACATCTTAACATTTACACACACTGTGCTTTTCTGAATAGAAAATTGAGAAGAATCTACAAACTACTAGAAAAATGACTTTCCAAACCACACTGATTATACTGTCAATGTGCTAAAACTAATAGACTCAAAAATTAATCAAATAGAAAAATGTAATAATGCTAAACATGTTCCATTCACAGTAACAGCGATGACTACAGTTTCCCTAGAAATAACTCTAACAAGAGAAGCACATGACCATTATGGAGAAAAATTTTAAATTTTTCAAAGCATGTAAGAGAAGATTTAATTAAAATGATTGATATGTTCAGATATGAGAAGATGCAATATTATAATCATCCTACACAAGTTAATCTCTAAATTCAATGAAATTCCAAAAATATATGAATTTCTTGTGGCTACTGTAATAAATCATCAAAATTTTGGTGACTTAAAACTATAGAAACTTGTTTTCCCATGATTTTGGGAGGCCAGAAGTCCAAAATCCATCACTAGACTGAAGTCAAGGTGTTGATAAGGTTGCGATCCTTCCTGGGAGTCCAGGGGAGATTCTGTTCCTTGTTGGCTACTGTAGTTACTTGGCTTGTGGCTGCATCACTCTGGTGCCTCCCTGTTCTCACATTGCACTCTTTTCTGTTTGTGTATGAGTTTAAATCTCTACCTCCCTCTTACAGGATACATATGACGGTATTTATGGGCCAATTGAATAATTCAGGATAATTTCCCCATCTAAAGATCCTTAACACAATCACATCTGCAAAGACCTTTTCTTTGAGACAGAAATTTGTTCTTTCACAGTTCTGGAGTCCAGAAGTCCAAAATCAATATCACCTGGAATCAAGGTGTTGGGAGGCAGGTTCCCTTTTGTGGCTCTAGGAGAGAATCTGTTCCTTGCCTACTTTCATTCCTTGCCTTAGGGCTGCATCAGTCCAATCTCTGCCTCTGTCTTCATATCACGTTTTTCAGTGCGCATCTGTGTGTGTGTGTGTTCAGATTGCCACCTTGTTTTCATAAGGATACATGTGATTACATTTATGGCTCGTCCAGATAATGTCCCCATCTTAAGATCCTTGACCTCATCCCGCCTGCAAAGACCCTTTTTTCAAATAAAGAAATATTCACAGGTTCCAAAGATTATGATGTGGATATCTTGAGGTAGAGGAGGATATTTTCCAGCCTACCTCAATACCCTGACAACATTTCTTTGAAATTGATAAATGGATCCTAAAACTCATATAAAAGAACAAAGTGTCAAGAGAAGCCAAACTAATTTTGAAGGAAAATTATAACAAGGGGGAGACTTACGCTTGCAAATATCAAAACTTTAAGAAATGAGACATTATGTATAAGAAGAATAAACAAATAGACTAATGGATTAGAATAGACAGTTCAGAAAATGACCTATGAAGGATAAGGACATTTGGTAAATGACAGAGTTGGCGTCACACATCAAAGTGCAAAAGATGGATTATTCAATACGTGATATTTGGACAATTAGCTATCCAGATGGTAGAAAGTAAAATTAAATTTCTACCCCATGTGACATACAATAACTTCCATATGGATTAAAGATCTCAATATTACTAACAAAACTTTAATCTTTCAGATAAAAATATCTTTATTAACTTGATGCAGGATAGGATTAATTAAGAAATGAAATCTTACACCTTAAAAAAGAAAAGATGTGTGATTATATTAAAATTATAAACTTCTTTGGTTCAAAATCAAAACATCAACAACAAAGTTTAAATACAAGCTATAGATGGAAAGGAGATATTTGCAAGTCATCTAACCAATAAAAGATTAGTATGTATTACAGAATAGAGAAAGGGCTCTTGCAAATGTTTAAGAAAAAAACAAAGCATCTAATAGAATAATAGTCGTAAGCATCATAGAAAATAAAAACATAAAAAGTTGCTCAGTCATACCAATCACATCCATTACTATAGCGAAAAATAAAACCTAGATAATATCAAGTGTAGGTGAAGATGTTAGCAAATGAAAATTCTTACAAGCTGCTATAAATCAGTCTGATCATGTTAGTGAGTTTTTTGCACGTAACACTGAAGATGTCTATTCTGTGACATAGAAGTTTTACTTCGAGGTTTACATGTCCTTGTGCGGTGCAGTTCACAAGAATTTTTGCAATGATAGAAATGATTTCTATTTGTACTTCTGTACTTTTACAAATAGAAAATACTTTGTATTTGTACTTTGTGAGTCACAGCTCAGAAAGTGACTAATGAGTGCCTGAAACATGGTTAGTGTGGCTGAGAAATGAATGTCTAATTTAAAAAAATGTTTTCGATAATAAAAATTTAACACATGTGGCTAAAGGCTGTTGTATTGTATGGCACAGGAAAAATGCTCATAGGTATACAAAGACATATTTGGACAGATACTCAGTGCTGTATTTTTTTGAAGAGCTTAATAAATGGAGGAAATGTTGTAGGTATTCACAAATAAGGAAACAGGTAAGTAAGTTTGGGTACTCGGAGCCAATTAAAATGAATGAACTGGAACTACACATACTACACTGGTCAGGGTCGACCCCAAGTTGCTGTAACAATGAGAACCTAAAATTCTGTGAGTTTAATATAAAAGTTCACCCAGCTTTCTCATATAACAGTCTAACAGTCTAGTTTGGTAGAGGCAGATCTGCCATCCGAGAACTGAGGCTCTTTCTGTCTTTTGTTCTGCCACACCTGAGGGAATGGTCCTCACCTCCGTGATCAAGGCTGGGTGATGGGCAAGACCACGTGCTAGACGACTGTAGGAAGAGAAAAGGGAAGAGGAATCGCATAGCTGTTTCCTCTTAGGAGAGTGAGCAGGGAGCTTCACACATCATTTCTGCTAGCATTCTAAAGCCCTAGTCACATTGGAGCTGGGAAATGTCATCTGTCATTGAGAAGCTATGACCTTGGAAAGACAGAACGTACTTGGTGCTACAGCCGGCAGTGTGCCCTGGTCTTTCCCACTGGCCATGGCGCCTGCCCTTGATAGTTCTGTTCCCATCTTTGCAAAATAAAGATCTACTTAAAAAACCAAATATCTATGCACACATTTCTTTATCTACGCATATATTTCTTTCTACCCGTAGCACATTTCCTTTACAAGACAGACAATTCAAAGTCCCAGTCACTTAGGGCAAACAACTCAAAATCTAAAACTTCTGGGTGAGATGTGGTTGTCTCCCTTAGTTCTAGGTATGTCTCCTTACTTCTTGCAACTTGCGAGGGCAGACTGTTGCCAGTACATCCTCCTACACTATGATACAGACACACCCAGAAAGTAAGAGGAAAAACTGAATATCTCCCCCCCATTCATGACCCATAGAAGTTATCAAATATCAGTAATTGCAGACTCCTTGCCCTGGCAGAGAAGTCAGTCTCTGGCTTTGTCCATTGGCCTGTACCTGGTTCTACTCACTTGTAGAGTAACTCCTTCTCGATTTTTCTCCATGGTCCCTGGCTTGCCCTCTGAGAATGTCTTTGTCGATCATCATGAAGAAATTCAGGCCACACCTGAAATGAGTGTTAGAGGGTAAACCATTCCTGGGGACTTCAGGGGCAAAATAATCATGGAATTTTGCAAGTCAGACTTTCAGACTTTCTGCTAGTATAATTCTCTCAAAAATTTTAGAGGCTTCAAATCCATTTACTTCCTGTCCATTTCTTGTTCCAGTAACCACATTCAAAATTCTTAATGGCTAGTTTTCTTAAGCCTCACCTCTTTCGTTTCCTGACTTCTGGTTCCGGTACCATACCAAAGAAGAGGAGGGATTAGGGTCTGCCCAGAATAAAGACCATAATAAGCAAGTGCATTGTCTATAGAGGATTTAAAAGGAATAACAGATCAAGAGAGGGACTGCTATTTATTTTTGCCACACCTGGAAATTCTAAACAGCATCAGTAATAAAATACACCACCTCAACCAGGGCAGAGAGTTTCCCTATCCTTTTCTCCGCCAATATAATGGTTGCTAATTTAAGACAATCTAAAATGATAAGCTTTCACGGGAAGGCAACACTCTTAATTTTATGGTTGCCCCAGACTTTTTTCTGTTCGACTAAAAATTCTTAGTTGGCATTTGAAAAAAGTTAATTCTTGTCTGAACTCATCTCTTTTTTTGGTGATACTTTGCTAAAATCAGCAAAAGAACAGCCAGTGAATCATAATAATCTGGTGCCTGCACAGTGACAGACTTGAGAAGCATTTGACCTGGATTCCAAGTTATCAAAGATGATAGTTGTACCACATGTCTTAACCACAGCACCCCAAGGGCCACCTGTTTTCCATTCTACGATGATGGTTTTCTTGCCGTCAACCACCTGGCCAACCAGTGAATGGCGACACATTTTGGATTTTTATGATGGCAGGATTCCACTTCTCATACCAATATTTAAAAATATTAAAAATATAAAAGCTTGGCTAGTATGCATGCACATCAATTTTAAAGATAATGTTAACCACAGGAAAGGGAAGAAAACAAATGTTGGTTGATTCAACTGTGTTTCTAGCATTTTATTTTTTAAAAAAAAAATGATATTTGAAACAAACATTACAAAAATGTTAAGCTTTTGAAAATCTGGGTCAGTGTAGGCTATCTCTACTATGTTATGTAATTTCTGAGTACTTGAAATATTTCATATTTAAGAAACTTGAAACATTACAGAAGCATGCATAATGTATATGTATTTGTGTGTACATGTGTAATGTATATGTATATATGTATACACACGTAAATGTGCTTGAGTATGCATAAAATATTTCTGAGAAGATATACAAGAACTGGGGGAAAAGATGGTATTAATATTACTGGAATACTAGGAGGTGATGAGGACTGGACCTCTAAAATTTTGTGCTAGTTGTATGAATTTCCTAATCTAAAGAAATAAAAAATATCTGAATGCATCTTTAACAAGTCAAGTAATTACAAGTAATTATAAGGCATTCATCACAGGGTTATCCTACATCATTTCTGGGCATATGGACTGCTTTGTTCGTAGCATTTAATGTTCCTGTTTGGAGTTCTGTCCCTTTGGAAATCTTCTGAATAACCAGATTTTTAATGTTAAGCCCTCTCGCCCCCCCCATCTACCCAACTTTCTTAAGAAATACTCAATGATGCTGGAATTTGATAACCTCAATCCTTGGTGAATATGCCCTTGTTTGCAAAATCCAAACCAAACCGAAATGTGTTGAGGTAATGAGTTATAAATTCTTGGTTTTTAACTAGTTTCTTTCCAGGTCAATAATAAATGTCACCCCCTCCCTTCATCAGATCCACCGTCAGTAATTCAAATGCACTGATTTACTAAAAAGCAACAACAGGTTTGGTTTCTCAGAAGTTTTTCAACCTTGGTGTGATCTTGACCCTCAGATCTATTTCTGTTCATACACCACTTAAATAGAGATGTTTTTCTAGAGTTTGAGTTTGAGGAATAGGACCAATAGAAGTTAATTTGATACACAGAAGAATGGTTGACAAAGGAAGCTTTGTGTTCTGTGCTATGGGTCCAAGCCTCTTACCCAGGTTGGGTGTCAGCACCAGTTTCTGACTTTCTCAACATTCTTATTTACCTACTTGGCCCTGACTCTGCAAGGCAATTGCGTAATATATTTGCAGTTTCTGCAAATGATTTGCTAAACTCCTTTTATACTTGGAAGCTCTCCATTTCCTTCGGTTAGTATATACTTTCTCCTTTGTAATTGTTCTCAAACTGTTTGTTTTGTACATATTAAATGCACTCGGTAAGATTGTGATCTCTGTGAGAAAAGCAATTTAAAAGAAAACCACTAAGTATTACTTGGTGTCAAGCCCTGTGCCAGGACCACAGAAGCGAATATGACACTCTGGGCCCCTGAGATATTCATAATATTCTGCAATATCCTTTAGTAAGTGTCCAATAAACTCTTGTTATTAGAGATGCAGAGAAACCAAAGTTTTGTTCGCCTGCCCAGTAAAGGCAGAAGCGTGGCAAGAACTACAATCCTACTAACTCCTTTTAGTCAAGTGTATAAACATTTGAGAAGAAAATAACTTTAATTGGAAATCCCAGATTTCTCTTTGCTAGATCCTGGGTCAGTTGCCTCACAATCATGGATTATAACATCAGTAGAATTTTAATCTCCTACGTGTGCTTATATATTGTTTTAACAATACGAACTGTAAATAGCGTTCTCTAACTGAAAAAAGTATTTTATAATTAAACAGAAAAAATGTATTCACAGATTCCAACATAGAAAAAGTTGCGATTTATAATGTTTCTTTGATTGGAACACTGGACATATACAACTTACCTCTCCCACTCAGATCTGGAAATGTGTATCCACTATGAACATTCCCTACACACAATAGAAAGGCAGCTAGACTTTAAGTAGACAGGCCCAAAGATACGCCACTAGGCTCTAACTGACTCTGAGACAAAACAATTCAAAAACCTGGAAAAGCAAAAACAGATAGAGCCAGAAGTTGTCATTATATATCCAGGCCTTTGAAAATGTGTTATGTAAAGAAAATATGGAGGTGTCCTCATCTTTTTAAAACTCATTTCTTAAGCCAAAGAAGAAACCATTTTTCAAAGATGGTTGAAAAGTAGAAGGAAAACACAAAAATCCTCTGCAACTGGTCAATTTTTTAAAATTTCAGTCAAAGGAGAATTTTAAATTAGCCCATGTCAGTCAGGTATACAGTGGTGCTCACTGGAGAAAGACAAAGGTTTGGCCAAGAACTCTAGTGTTTGCACTTGGGATAAAGGAAAGAGGTTCATTAATAAAAAGTTTGTGCAGGGCCGGCCTCAAGTTCAGAATGAAACTCGGTTTGAGAAGAAATAGCCCCTGAGAGTCCTTATCCAGAATGGAGCATTCTTTTTTTTTTTTTTTAAGTTTGCACACACAGCATTGAGGAGTGTTCATTCTTTAGATCACAATTCCACTTGATTATTTGGAAATACATTGTGTGATTTTTTTTATCATTATAATAAGCATTTACGGTCATAGTGTAAGTAGTAGAGGTGGATATTAAGGGCCTTCATCAGAATTGAGGGAGTGTTTGATGCTCCCCGTTTAAGCAATAAGAGTCTGGAGTCTTTGTTGCTGTTTCAGGCTTAGGAAACATTCCAGCCTCCTGCCTTTCTGGTTTGAGCAATAGTATATTCCTCTCTTTTTTTTCTTTATTCATTCAATAAGGGCCTCTGTTAGTGACCTCCTCCTATATAGTCTTAAAATTCTTTTTGCTTTTCATGTATTTAATAGGTAGGGTCTAGTGAGTCTGGATATTTCTACCATTAAGTCTTGGCTTTGGGGATGAAGACAAGTGCAAAGATGTCTGGTAAAGCAGAGTGTCACAAGATGTTCAGAAATCACAAGGACAAGATCCAGTATCTTTCCGGTAACAAATAGAGCAGTGACAGGTGATTTGGCCTCTCTCTCCTGGGGTAATCCGTCCAGCCCCTGTCAAATGCTGTGGGTGGTGATGATGTTTTCTACGCAAGGGACTAAAAGTGGAAAAAAGGTCTGAGTAATGCTGTATTGCAAGAAGGAGTTTTTGTGGTCTATGTAAGTCTTATAAAAATCTACTGCATTGACAACCTCCCATGTGGTTCTTTAGCTATTCAAAGAAAATAAAAGCCTCCCAAGTTATTTCCAGGCACATTGGTCTTTTTCGTTCAAATTACTCAGAGATCACAAAGTGCCTAGACAATGAAAAGTGGGTCCTGATGACTCAATCTCCCCTCGCCAAAATGGTGAATACCGGAGGAAATGATGCATGTTTTTAGACAGCACCTAACACACAATAGGTCGGTAACTAATGTTTGTTTTTAAAAAGCTGCTGAGCAATAACCTGAGGTTGATATATTTTGGTTCCTTTACTTTTAAGGGAAATAGATGTGCAGTTAGATTTGAAATGATGGACAACTTGACCCTGAAAAGGCCTTGCTGTAATTTGAAATCCTGTTGGCTCTCTGAAAGGTGAGGTAAAGTTAGAGGAGAAAGTAAGTAGATTAAAATACATTTAGAGGCTGAAAAACCTATTTGCTTAGATGCCATTTTATCCATACAATCACATTTGTGTTTGTATTTATAGTTTATATCAGGGGGCGGCCTGGTAGAGAAGTATTTATTGGTGTGTGAGCTATAGACTTAAATAGGATTGAGGAACTGGGTAATCTAAGGCAATTAATGAATTTCAAGTGCAAGGCCTCATGTAAACAGATGTCAATAAAAGAGAAACTAGCACAAAATAGAGAAAAAACAAACCAAGGAGACCAAAAGATGGTTCTTTGAGAAGGTCAATAACATTGGTAAAACTGATATTAGGAGTATGTGTGGGAGACATTGAGAAGGAATTGATGGCTTTGTGCCCAGATATCTTTCCCAATTTCCCAAACAGGTATATTACTCACTCTATTAATTGGGACACTGAGATCTCCTACTCAAAATGGAAAATAAGGTTGGAAAAGAATGAAATATAAAATCATTATCAGCTATTGATAGCTTAGGGCTATTACTAGGTTAGTTGGAGTCTCAGGGATGGGATAAAGGTCTGGTAAGTTTTGATGAGGGGTAGGGTTTGGAGGGTCAGAGGATACATAACATGCCATCTTGTTGGAAAAAGAAAACCCCAAAGCAATAGGAAGAATTGTGTCTTATGCTGAACGATGATTCTGGTGGTATTTTCAGAATATTTTCTCCTCTTTGAACATTTGTACAAATATGTGTGGATTTAAATGTGACTTCTGTTGAGCCACATTCATTTTCTCCTCTTTGTCTTTAACGTACAATAAGACACCAAGGCATCTAGCTTTCTACAGTCAGAAAATAGACTATAGAATAATAGCGAAGTTAGGCTACTACTTGAAGCAGGTAAAAAAATGCTGTGTGTAAGTCATGAGAATACACACACATCTACATCTACAATAAGGGCTGGCTAATTCTATGTATCAACTCGACTGGGCTAAGGGATGCCCAGATAGCTGGTGAACCATTATTTATGGATGTGTCTATGAGGGTTTTTCTGGAACAGATAATATTAGACTCACTAGACTGAGTAAAGAAAATTGCCTTCACCAATGTGTGCAAGCATCATCCAACCCACTGAGGGTCCAAACAGAACAAAAAGTGGAGGAAGGGTAAATCATTCTCTCTGTTTAAGTTGGAATATCCATCTTCTCCTGCCCTGAGGCACTGGAGCACCTGGTTCTTAGGCTTTTGGACTCAGACAGAGATTTACACGATCAGCCCTGCTCCAGTTCCCAGGCCCTTGGACTTCAACTGAATTACACCCCCAGATTTCCTGGTTCTCCAGATTAAAGATGGCAGATTGTGGGACTTCTCAGCTACCATAATCATGGGAGCCAATTTAATATCTCTCTCTCTCTCTCTCTTTCTTTCTCTTTCTCTTTTTCTCTCTCTCTCAGTGCTCCTCAGCTTATTATGGGGTTATGTCCTGATAAATCCATCATAAGTTGAAAATATTGTAAGTTGAAAATGCATTTAATACACGTAACCTATTGAACATAATAGCTTAGTCTAGCCTACCTTAAACACTCTCAGAACACTTACATTAGCCTACAGCTGGGAAAAATCATTTAACACAAAGTCTATTTTATAAAATGTTGAATATTGCATGTAACTTATTGCATACTATACTGAAAGTGTAACACTCTTGCACCATTGCTATGTTGAAAAATCATTAAGTCGAGCCATTGTAAGTCAGGGCCCATATGTATGTATGTGTATCTATGCAGTAGTTCTGTGTCTCTGGAGAACGCTGACTAATACAGATTAGTACTGAGAGTGTTTCTAGCACCACCAATTTTTTTTTTTATTTCAAAGTATTATGGGTGTACAAATGTTTTTGGTTACATGGATCGCTTTTGTAATTCTTGCGTCGTGGTTAAAAGTGTGCCCATCACCCAGATAGTGGTCATTGTACCTGTTAGGTTCTGGGGAAATTGGATAGCCACATGCAGAAGAATGAAACAAGATCCATATCTCTCACCACTCACAAAAATTAAGTCAAGGTGGATAAAGAACTTAAATGTAAGGCATGAAACCGTAAGAATTCTTGAAGAAAATGTTGAGAAAACTCTTCTTCTAGATATATTGGCCTAGGCAAAGAACTTATAAAGAAGACCCACAGCAACAACAAAAATAAATAAATTGTACTTGATTAAATTAACAAAACTTCTGAATAGCCAAGGCAGCAGTTAACAGAGCAAATAAACAACCTACAGAATAGGAGAAAATATTCATAAGCTATCTATTCGATACAGGAGTAATAACCAGAATCTACAAAGAACTCAAGAAAATCAGCAAGAAAAAAGTCAAACAACCCCACTAAAAAGTGGCAAAAAACATGAACAGATGCTTTTCAAAAGAAGATAGACAAATGGCACAACCAAATTTTAAGGATGAGTTTTCTTAGTTGAGTCTGGGGTTTCTGGAATTGGCTCTCAAATCTGATTAAAGACAGTAATGACTCTATTTCCGGTAGTAAAGAGAACACTGATGGTCTAAGATGTAATCTGTTTATAGAGATGTGCAAAACATATGCATTGGATGCTCCTCATCAACTACTTATAAGAAGCAAGGAGCTAAGTGACTCTACATGATACTTTTGAATGTTTTTGGAAAGCTAAGGAGCATAATGATGTTGGTTGGTTGTTTTTAATGTCACTGGACAAAGAAAAGAATAAGCTCAGGGATTTGAATTCCCAGTTCAAGTGCCTCATAAATGACCTAAGAACTTCCTCTACATGTGCTCTGAGAAAGAGCCTTATCACCTGTAGCCACAGAGCTGAAATTGCTGAAAATCACACTAAGAACCTCATCCTGCCATTGGCTGAATTATGATGCAAATTGAACTCCCAGCCTTGCAGGGTGTCTACTGTTAAAGTGGGGGCATTTATTGGAAAAATATGTAAGTTGAGATGGAGACATTGAGCCCCCAAATTATGATGACTCATCTTTGATAATGAAAGAAGTCTTCCCACCCCAATGGAAGCAATTGCCCTACCCCAGTGGAATTGGCCTCCCTCCCAACTTTACTCACCCCACCTCCTCACAATATCAGCCTTTCTACCGCCATCCAAGAGGATTAACTGAGGAAAAGGTAATGGCCCCCTTTGGGACATCTGCCATGCAAGACAATGCTGATTGTCTTTAGGACACATTCCCACTCAACCACTCTTCAAGACCTATAACAAGACTTAAGTCTCGAGGAGACCCCTACAGATGTGGCACAAAATGGGATTCATGTGGAGGTGTGCTACGCTGCAAAAGAACTACTTGAGTTTTCTAATGTATGTAAGCAGACATCTGAAGAGTATATGTGGAATGGATAGTAATGGGGTGGGATGATGGTGGAAGGAATCTAAAGTTGGACCAATCTTAATTTATCGATATGGGTTTACCAAGCAGAGATCCTGCGCTTGATGTTTCAGCTCAGGGAGCTAGAAAGTTGTAGAAAACTGATAGCTAGAAAGCTCTCAGTTGTTTGGTTAATTGACTAAAACATGGATCCCACTGTGTGTGAATTAGTAGTGTTGGGTCTCCTTTGGTTTAATGTAGTAGAAGAGATTCAAAGGCCTAGTGAGATTGCAATGTTAGGGTAGATTATCATTTAAGACCTACTCACCACCCTTGCTGGGTCTAGAAGACATACCTTTCGTCAATGCTTTGGTAAGTAAATTTGTGAGGGGAGCCCCACACAGATTTAAAGAGTTCTGGGATCACTATTCTTTGTAGGCTAGACCCTACAGTGGTAACCTCAGCCACTCAATTAAAAAACCTAAATGCAATGGAAGTGATTGGACCTCAGTGTAGCAGAGGACAAATGGTGACACTGAACTGCCCAAGGCAGTTGTAATTACTCTAATACATGACAGAGTCAAAGCATCAATCAAAATCATCTGACTAACACCGACTTCTGGTGGTGACTGGTTAATCATGGTGTTTCTAGAAATGAAATAGGTAAAAATCCGACTAAATTCTTACTTGATCTATATAAGCAGAAAAGTTCTAGGTCGCGTGAACAAAAGTCTATAAACAGTCACAGCCCTCAGTTCTGATACTTGGGCCAGTTTGCAGACGCAGAACCCCTTGAATGAAGAGGAGGCCAGGTCTCCTTGAGGAAGGATCCTGGCATATATCGGAAATTTGTGCTGTTAATCTTCCTCCCACTTGTCCCCAAATCTACATATGGCTTTTTACCAGGGTAACTTTGTATTTTAGTAAAGGACATAATCTGACCTTTCAGAGACTACTAGGCACTGGCTGTAAACTGCTTAATTCCAGAAGAGCCAAAACGTCACTGTGATCCTACAGAGTACGGGCTTTTGGATGTTAGGCGATCCATAGATTTTGAGCTCAGGTCTGTCCCACAGTGGGTCCGGTGGGTCCCCAAATCCATTCTCGAAGTGGAATAGTGACAGTCTGCAGATGGCAGAATCCTCAAATGGATTCCATAACCTGTGGAGTGAGGGCTGTTACAGTGGAGAAGGCCAAGGGGAAGCTAGAAAAACTACTTCTTCTCAGGAAAATAGTAAATCAAAGCAGTACACCATTCCTGGAGGAAGTGCAGAGACTAGTGCCATCATCAAGAGCTTGAAAGATGCAGGGTTGGTGATTCCTACTACCTCCCTATCCAACTCTGCTGTTTGGCCTGTGCAGAAGACAGATAGAACTTGGAGAATGACAGTGGATTATTCTAAGCTAAACCAAGTAACGGCTCCAATTGCAGCTGCTGAAGCAGATGTTTCATTGTTTGTATAAATTAACTCCCTGGTATCTGGTATGGAGCTGTTGATCTGGCAAATGCCTTTTTGTTCAAACTTTTCCATAAGATCCATCAGAAGCAATTTGCTTTCAGATGGCAAGGTCAGCAACACATCATCACTGTCCTACCTCAAGGATATACAGACTCTTCTTCCGTATGTCATAATTTGATTCATAGTTCTTTTTAACACTTGTTTATTAGAAAGGATATTACAAAGGATATAGATGAAGAGATGTATAATAACATGATGATGGATAAGGCATTTTGTAAGTCTATGGATGGTAGTTTGGGAGAAGTATTGCATGTAGGGGAGGCAAACCCATAACCAGAGTGTTTGTGCTAGTAAGGACAAAATGCTGCCCCTGTTAGGATGAAAGTGGTCCAATGTCATCAACCTGCCCCAAGGTAGCTGTGTGATCACCCTGGGGAATGGTGCCGTATTCGCACTCAGTGTTTGCCTCTGCTGCTGGCAGACTGGGCACTCAGCAGTGCCCATAGCCAGGTTAGCTTTGGTGAGCGGAAGTCCAAGTTGCTGAGCCCATGCATGACCTCCATCCCTGCCACCATGGCCACTTTGTTCATGAGGTTCATCAACTGATCAAGGAACTCAATTCACAGCAGAAGAAGTACGGCAGTGGGTTCATGCTGGAATGTACTGGTCACGTTATCCACTGTCCTGAAACAGCTGGTTTGACAGTGGAATGGCCTTTTGAAGACCGAATCATGGTGCCAACACCTTACAGGACCGGGGTGAGGTTCAGAGGATGCTCTGAAGCAGCATCTAAATACGGTGCTATCTCTGATAGCCACGATTCGTGGGTCCAGAAACCAAGGGGTGGAGACAGGAGTGGCACCGCTTAATTTTATTCATAATGATCCATCCATCCATTAGCAGAATTTTTGCTTTCTGTTCCTACAACTTTATGCTCTGCTGACCTAGAGGTGATAGATTTAGAGCAAGTAATGCTTTCAACAGGAGACAAAGCTATGACTCCATTGAACTGGAAGTTAAGATTGCCACTGGCTACTTTGGACTCCTCGTACCGCTGAATCAATAGGCAAACAAGGGAATTACTGTGCCGAGTGGCTGGGGTTATTGACCCTGACTACTAAAGGGCAATTGGACTGCTTCTCCGCAATGCAGGTAAGGAAGAATATGCCCAGAATACAGGCGATCCTTTAGGGTATCCCTTAGTAGTATTACCATGTCCTATGATTAAGGTAAATGGAAAACTAGAACAGCCCAATCCAGACAGAACTACTAATGCCCCAGGCCCTTCAGGAATGAAGTTTTGGCTCATTCCACCAGATAGAAAAGTATAACAAGCTGAGGTGCTTGCTGAAGGCAAAGGGACTGTATAACAGGTAAGTAGAAAAATATGATTACGAACACCAGGTACAGCTGTGTGACCAGTCACAGAAATGAGAACTGTAATTGTGAGTAATTCTTTGCCATTTTGTTATGAATATGTTTGTGTGTTCATACACATTTGCTAAGCAAATATCTTTGTTTTCTTTCCTCTCTTGGTGGAAAGGCCATGGGTGATCTCTGCAGGAGCATTAGCCACCCAGTGATGGAGGGGACAGGGAGATTTCAGGATGCTCAGGAAAGAACAGGTGGAGAGAAATAGAAAACCAGGCTGTAAGAAACTGGCCATGAACACAAGGAGAATAAAAATAAGCTTGAAAGTTCAAAATGGTCATGCTTTATTTCCCCCCAAACCAAGGGAGCTTTGAGCATATTTCACTGCAGAAAAGAGAGGAGAGAGAAATGCTATTAGATGCCCCCAAAAGGGAGCCCATGGCAGAAAGAGCAAAGATAGAGGGGCTTACTTTGGAAGGAGTGTAATGCACCTCTCCCCTGAAAAACAGCAAAACAGCAAAACAGCATAGATCTAGAGGAAAAAAATGAGTGTCAGGTGAATAAGGAGTAAGGACAGAGTTATGTGGGAGATTTGAACTATTGCCTGTTCTGTGTACACAAAGTTTAAAAATAATCCAACATAATGAGTGAGAGCAACAGTAAAAAGCCTGGTTGAACTCAATGGCATGGCCTTTTGGATAGAGAGCATTTAAAGAGACCACACAATTGTTCATAACCATTTACTGATATGGCATCATTTTACTACTTCCTAATTAATTCACATAAGATTGATGAAGATTAAATTGGGAGCGCGAGATATACTGGAAAATCTTACTTTCCGATCCTACGCACTCACGCTCAACATGAGCCAAAGCCCTGGTTGTCAATGGTTACATCACCGTGATTCAGAAGAAAGCTGTTCCACATTAGTAAATTAGATTAAAAACACATTGTTACTTTCAACATTAGCAAAAGCCACATGGTATGTTGCAACAAAGCAGAAGATGAGCGTGCATAATGTCTTTCCAAACTAAGCAAGGTGGTAGGGATGGTAAGCCCTTACTCACAGGGCTGCGCAAGTTGCTCTGACTTAGGAGGAGGAATTGACTCTGAGGGAGAAGAGCAGAGTCATTGTTCATCAGAAAGGCCAGAAAGTGAGACACAGGTGAAGCAGAGATAGAGCTACGTGACAGAAGCACGACAGAGATCAGGTAAACGTGATAATATGCCGAGAAAAAGAGAAATGCAATTTAGGAGGCAGGAAACCAGTGGCTACTGTGATTAGCTGGCTCTGAGAGGCAAAAGGAACAAGCACTGGAAGTCTAACCAACAATATAAGTTGCAATGCAGGGATTTTTTTTACCCACATGGACTTTTTTTCTTTATTAAATAGGAATTGAATGGAAATGTAAATGCAGCTTCCCAGACGGAATCTGGCCATGCATCTGACCTTGTTATTCCACCTACAAGGTCGATGAACTGACATTTCACCAGCTCACATTTGCCTTTCACTTGGGCTTATTTTAACCTGGACCATTACGGAGAAGACTCTTGCTGTATTCCTGATCCCTTATTGTGGCCCCTCCACAGGAAATGTGTTTCTGGACACTTGTAGGCAAAGAAAATAGCCTGACTCCATTCTGCTTTAAGCCTAATGACATCTATGCAATAGGGTAGCCTTTGGTTACGATGGCAACATGACCATGGTGTCTAACACTTCAACCATAGGCTTCAGACAGATTAGATCCCGAGAGACAACTTTTAAGAACATTTGGGTGTATAGAAGTTTTCAATATGTAGGTTTTAATAAAAGTGTAACTTTATAGCCAAGCAAAGCAAGATGCTGAGTTAATTATTTGTCTAGGCAAGTCAATAAAATGATTCCAAGAAAAATTCTTTGCATGTAACCTACTTGTATAAATTAGGCTGCAGTTTACCTTGCTGTTACTATTTTAACTCTGGAACTCCTTAAACATTTTTCCTACTAAATTTGCATCTAAATTCTTTTAGCTGTTTAAAACACGGTTGAAGGCTTCATGGTACGACCACCGAGACTTGATTTTGAGAGCCTAAAGATCTATTTCAGTCATTTCAAAAGAAGATTTTAATGGGGACTTACCTCTAAGTAAATTATTTTAACATTTCACCTGAGTCTCAAGTGGTATAATATCAGGTTCAGCATTCTGGTATTTGTGTGGTTAAGCCATCAGTTTGTTTATGGAACCCTGCAGGGATAGATTACTAGTAACTGTGGGTCAAGGGCGGGAATGGTAGTCGGAATGGGATTGAGGGAAACATCTTTTCTAACAATGCTGTTGCACTTTTGCTATTTCTTCCCTGTTACTGTGCTGCAGGATTTCTGCATAATACACCTTTTCTCCTACTCATACTGGTAGTGACTTTCCTCAAAGCCTCTGTGCATTTATACTAGTAATAAACTTTTACATTTAAATCTGTACTGTTTTTAAAAATAACTCCCTTCAAGAATAATCAACTGTCATGGCATCCTAGATCAGGAGTAGGAAACCGAAGGAGTGAGTTACTTAATATTTAGAAAATGATTTCTTTTTTCAATAATAATTGTATGAAGTCTTCAAAAACATGCTGGTATCCTAGTACCACCACACATACGAGCAACCAGATGAGTATACATCAGACTGGAGTTTTCCATCCCCTTCCTTGGGTTATGTGTAGACATTAATGAGGACAGGAGACCATCTTTAAACTTTATCCAGAGTCCAGCCTAGAGTTTCCTGGAGAAAGACATAATTGAACTGTTACTTCTAGAATGTGCTTTATTATAATACTTTTTTTTTTTTTTTTACTTTCTTGAAGATCAAATTAAGCCATTAGTCCAACTACCTGACAGATAAATTGTGCTTTTTTTTGTCTCAATTCTGAGTGGGATTTCAAAAAATAAGTTTATGGTTGAGGTTGGATTGCCTTTTCCTTTTTTACTGAAAGGTTTAATTTTCTTAAGAACTCTACAATCTACTTGTGTGGCAAAAATAATTTGAATAAGGTTATAATTATCCTTTGATTAATCATGCTAATTAAGGTCCACCTTCACAAATCCTTTGATTTAAGATGCTTTCTATGGAATCAAAGTTTCTTTCCTCTTTAGTCACCTTAAAAAAATTGAGGTACTTACATACCTAGCAATTTTTTTACATGCAAAATATTTATGACTAATAAGATGAAAACACAAGAAACAGGGGCATTCTTTTAGCTTGTGTTCATTATGGTTAATATGAAAACTCTTCATTGTTATTCATAACCCATTCTTAAAAATGTAGTAATATTTCTTTCTGTAACTTGACTACAGACTCCTAAGGAGACCACCAGAAAAACCTGTTGATCAAGCAAAGCTAAGTTTGTCAGAATTACTGTAGTAAGAAAGAACACCACTGAGAGAGAGAGAGAGAGAGAGAGAGAGAGAGAGAGAGAGAGAGAGAGAGAAGTGTCTCAGCAATATTTTGGAAGTGAGAAGTTGCAGTTTGGAGGTGTAAGCTCAAGTGGATTAAGGCAGGTCTTTCAAGGTAGGAAACTGATTGGAACTGGGCAAATTTGCAGCATAAATAGGATCTGTGGCTACAGCAAGATAAGGGTCTTGTAACAAGTCTTGATAAGTAAACTGTTTTGTGAAAAGTGAGCTGTTTGCTTAAGTAAGAAATCTATTATCCCAGTAGGACAGCTATTTACACACCTAAGCAAACTGTTAGCCTAGATAAATTGGTCTGCAAGAATTTCTTGAAGCAAGTGGTAAAGTCATATATTGGTTTAGGGTTTTATCTTCCTGGAATAAACTGTCAAAGCATGTTGACACAGGTGGTCTCGGTTCTTAGTCCCAAAAAATAAGCTATGTTGATACAGGTTGTTTCAATATCCACCTGAACCTGCTTGTCCTTATATCTGTCTGTCTTTGATCATACCACCTTTAATAGTCCATAGAATTAAGAGATAGTGAGTATGTATTAGTGTTGACGTTTGAGTGCTCATTCGAATTGTACCAGTATAATTAAATTTTCCCCTGTAGGTGAGCAGAGAAGCTAAGAATACATTGGAACTCTGAGAGTGCCGATTGTCTGTCTATACCAGCTGCCAAGCTACTGTTTTGTTTACAAGAAGTTTAGTGGGACATATATTTTGTACAGCATCACATCGGCCAAAAAGGAACATGGAAATACCTGGGCACATATTTGGTCTTACAGGGAAGTACGTCACAGGAGGCCAGCTCAAGGGAAACGAGTTTAATCACGACATTCTAATGATTCTAGAGAAAAGAGGAAAACTGATGGAGAAGGCAGAGAGAATAGTGGGGATCGAACACCCATGGCTTGAAAAGTAGCATCACACTGAGTTTTCTCCACGAGTTAACAAGACTACTTAAAGGATTCCTTATACATAGAGGTGAAATTGTAGTTTCAAGTATGAGCCACTATGATAGAAAGAGCGATGCTAGTTTTGCTACTAAAATGAATATTACCAAACAGAGGGACCATTGCTGTGGAATGCTCTATCAGACTATAGAGAAATGGCATGGAGCACACTTTGAAGTCAAATCCAAAAGAAGGAAAATTGGATGAAGAAAGATCATAGGAAATCATTAAGGGACTTAATGGAGAAAGATGAGAGAAGGTTTCTCATTTCAAGTAACGTTTCAGACACTTAAAGGCATTGGTTTATTCCATTTCTACTGGCTGACCTTTTAGATGGCAGGGTACCTCACCCTGGCCCCTCATTCCCAAGAGCTGTTCCATCCCAACGTTACTGTTTATTCCCCACAGGGAGTAGAGTTGATCATTGCTATTTCTAAAAACTACTATTAATAGAGCCCCAAAGTGCTCCTGTCTGCTGAGCAAGTCACAGAAATAGTAACGCACTGCAATCTGCTGTGGAAACTTGTCAATTAAAATAATGGATCTTTAGTCGTAAATTGTTACACAGTTTGACTTTAAAGTGAGTGGATGAGGTATGGTAATGGTAAAGGGAGGGCAGCAACAAAGGAAAACTCGTCAAATGATTTCAGAATTGGTTGCTCTCCCCAGAGGGCTAGGAACGTAAGAAAAATAACGCAGGTTACTGTGGAGTTGAGGTTGGCTCAAATGGGTATTAACTCTTAGGTCAGATCAGCAGACCTATGAATGCTAAAGCTTCTCAGTGTTTCTCTTTTTTCTTTTTTAATAAAAATGTTTAATCGATGTGTAAAAAACTTTCATATTATATGTACGTGTGCATATGAGTGAATGTTCATAAACTGAATATGTCAATGTAACCAGGGCCCAGATAAAGCAAAAGTATAATAACAATGACCTAGAAACCCCTATTTTTCTCCTGTCCAGAAACCCCAAATGTAACCACTTTTCTATCTTCTATTGCCATTAATTATTATTCCCTGCTTTCCTGCTTCACGTACCTAGAATGATATCATGTTGACTTTTTTGTATCTCTTCCTTTGCTCAATATTACATCTGTGATATTTACCCATATTGCTTGTAGTTATAGTTTATTCATTCTTAATGCCGTACAGTGGTTTTTTTTTGTGAACATATTACAATTCATTCAACTGTTGATGGATACTTGGGAGGTTTATAGCTTTTGGCTATTATGCATAATGCTGTGACAACAATTCTAATACCTGTCTTTTGTTGAACATATATACTCTTTTCTATTGGGTCTACTACTAAAAGAAGAATTGGCGAATCATAGGGTATGTGTGTTAGAGTAGGAGACTGAGGGACAGGGCTGAGACAGGATGCAGGGGCTTGGAGATTGGGGACAGGTGTTAAAGTAAACAACCTTTAAACAAATGACACTGACAGCTGCAGGAAAGGACTGCCTTTGATTTGGATACTCTTAGTATTCTGTTGCCTGATTGCTCTGGCTAGGACTTCCAGCATTATGTTAAATAAGAGTGGTGACAGTGGGCATCCTTGTCTTGTTCTAGCCCTTTAGGGGGGATGCTTTCAACTTTTCCCCATTCAGTATGATGTTGGCTGTTAGTGAGTTTGTCTTATATGGCTTTTATAATTCTGAGATGTGTCCTTCTATGCCTAGTTTGTTGAGGGTTTTTTTATCATGAAAGTGTGCTGGATTTTGTTGAATGCTTTTTCTGCATCTAGTGATGCATATGATCTTTGTTTTTGCTTTTGTTTATGCGGTGAATAGTATGGAGATTCCTCAAAGAACTAAACGTAGACCTACCATTCGATCCAGCAATCCCACTTCTGGGTATTTACTCAGAGGAAAATAAGTCATTTTATCAAAATGACATTTTATCAAAAGGACATCTGCACTCAAATGTTAATGCAGCACAATTCACAATGGCAAAGATGTGGACTCAACCCAAGTGCCCATCAGTTCATGAGTAGATTAATAAAATATGGTATATGTACACAGTGGAGTACAACTCAACCATATAAAAGTTGAATTAATACCTTATGTAACAATCTGATGGAACTAGAGTCCATTCTTATAAGTGAAGTATTGTAAGAAGAGAAAACAAACACCACATGTACTCACTATTAAATTGAAACTAACCAATGAGCACACAAGTGCACAGAAGAAAGTAAAACTAGGTGGAAAGCAACTGGGGGGAAGGAGGAGAGGAATAAACCTAATGGGTACCATGAATGCTATTTGGGTGATGGGCATAAGTGTAGCCAGGACTAAAGCTGTACAAAAATGATCCATATGACCTAAAACATTTGTGCCCCTTAATATTTTGGAAAATCAAAAAAAGATCTGTCTTTGACTGGCTTAGCTATCTCTTCCGCTTCACATGTACTTTGGCTAATCATAATATAATGTCCTTTACATTGTGGTTTTAAGATTTTTTTTTGTCCTTGAAATTGCCCTGACAGTTCCAAAGCAACCATATAAAGTATGAAAATGGGAGGGAACCTCATTCTAGGAATTACTACCCAAATTCTTAGTAAAAGCCAACCACTTGGCTTTGAGTATTCTTCTGTGCAGTTAGTATGACTGTAAAAGATATGAAACCACTTCCTCCCAGTGCAGCTGCTCTTTTCCAGCCTGCCTCCCTGAGAGGTACTTTTGCTTTCCATAATGCTTTCACTTGCTTGGCTTACATGGTGCATCCTGAAATTCTTTTCCTGGTAAACGCCAAGAACTCTGAAAAGCCCCCCCTTGGAGGCTGGTAACATGTTCATGCTTCACTGTAACAGGTTCTGCCAATCAGTCTTCCAAAGTGGTCATACCAAGTTACATTCCTACTAGAATTCCAATTGCTCCATATCCTTGGTATTTTCTGTCCTTTTTTCCATGGCATCTTGTATTTATTATCTGTCCAGTAGTATCTAGAATTTTGGGCTTCCCTTCAAATCATGCATAATTAGGATGTACAGTCCATGAAGACAGCAGCATCGTCTAAGGGGAGGTCTAAGTCAAAACAGAGACCCAGATGTGGTAGAGGAAAATGTCAAAAGTCTACAAGGTAGAAGTATGCTAACTGGAAGGCTAAGCCTGTTTCTCTTGTCATGAAATTGAACATTACTGTTACAGAACTCTGGTCATATAGTATGTACAAAAATTGTCTTACATTTACAGACAGAGAAATTTCTACATAGACTTTATATGTCAAAACTATTCCCTTTAAACTCAAGTACATGTATGCATCTGTGGTGTTTTTCCACATGGCTGTATTGGTTATTTATTATGGGATTGTGTATATTCAATTTTGAATGCTAATATCCTAGATTAGTTCTGCTCAATATTTTTTTGTTCCAAAACTTTGTTCATTTTTGCACCTCTTACTAATCATCATTTTGATTAATTGTTTATTATCTGACTTCTCAACTAAAATACATTTTATAAGGGGGTAAACTGAGTCTGACTTGTTCACTTTTGTATGTCTAGTACCTTGATCTGTCTCTGGCACAGAGTAAATAAATATGCAATAAACATTTTGGTGGGAAGGAATGAATGAATGACCACCAAAAGAGGTTTCATAAAGATATGGAAAGATAAGAAATGTTGCATTTTTAGTTATTAAAATAAAAATATATTTTATTTAGAGCAACTTAATCTGAACACTAAACACTAGCTTCTGTTTTAACAATTTAAGACTCTTTTTGGCTTGGTGTGATGGCTCATGCCTATAATCCTAGCACTCTGGGAAGCCAAGGCAAGAAGATCATTTGAGCCCAGGAGTTAGAAGTTGTAGTGAGCTATGATAATGGTACTGCACTCTACCCAGGGAGACAGAGCAAGACTCTGTCTCAAAAAAAAAAAAAAAAAAAAGCTATTCTCTTTATAGTAAGATTTTTGTGGTGACATATTAATAGTTAAAACAAGTCTGCAGACAAGCTCACCAAGCTGAGGAAAGCTGGCTTGTCGGGACTGAAGAGGGTAGAGGGAATTCTAAGAGCAAATTTTCAGTGTTCTTTCCTACTTGATACCTAGTTATAATACTTGCCATTAGTTTCGTGTTTCCATAAGTATCTCATCTGTACTTTTAAAAAAATATCTCATACTGTCTTCTAGTGAAGGGGAATCTAAGTATTTTGATCCATGAAGCAGCTGCTACCTTTTGTCACTATTTTTAGTTCTTATGAATGCTAAGTTTAGACACAGAGTGCTGAAGCATTATTGTATGCATTTATTATTTATAATTATATGACTGCGGGTCTTCAAGAAGTCTTTTAATTTATTCCTCTTTATTTCCAGGGATTTAACAATTCCAGACAGATAGCTCTCTACCAAATTCTTAAAATTTCCATGAAGTGAAGTTGCATTATCTCTTTTGGTATCACACTGAAAACCTTGTATCCCTAAGCTTTAGCAACCATTTTTATGCTTTATCTGTAGTCATGATATATTATAGTCTGAGTTTATTCCTCACTCAGAAAAAGTGCTTCCCATTTTGAGTTTTAAAAAGCCAAGAGGCCTTGCCTTTCCTTGTCGCTTTCCGCAGAGGCTGATCTTTGACCCAAAGGCACGCTGTCCTGTCTCATCTGTAATTATGCTGCTTGGATCTTGCCGTCCTCTCTCATTTGCATTGTAACTGATGTAAAGGTGGATGCTATTGCTTGCAGCCGCAGGAACAGCAAATGCAGAGGTGTTGGAAATACTGTCATAGTTGTCTGAGGAAGTCTCTGTCAGCATTTTTCAGAGGAAGGAAACAGCAGGAGCTTTTTATAATGTAACTTTAATTACAATGGCCAAACCACCCTGGCAGAGGCTGAGGCTGTGTTTATGGTACACCTGCCAAGAATCATTTGGAATGCCTCAAGACATGTGTCTCGTAAGTGCTGTCACCCCCTACAGGTGCCAGCCAGCAGTTCTTTTCTTTTCTTCCCTTGTCCCTGGTCTCCTCTGTTCACTGGTTGGTCTGATGACTCAAATACACAGCAAATAGAAAGAAAATTATGTGCCATAATCAATGAAGTGAGATTAACAAACCACTTAGTAAAGCCACCATGTCTGTGATGCAGTAAATACTTTTAATTTTCAATTTCTGTGGTCTAGAAACCTAAATTAATAAAATAAAACAAGATGGGTCGTTTCTCACCTTCTGATACTAAGTTTATTTGTGGAGCTTTATATTTTGAACGTGACCTTCAAAAGCCAAACCAGATAACAAAACCACAAAAATCCAACCAGCAGATGGCAATACGTAGACTTCCCTTGAGGCCTTCTGATTGCCCGTTCTGTACAAGAGACTATTAGATTTGTTTGTAATTTGGTTTGGCCAGTGACTAATTTAGCTCAGGGCTAAGGAATTATTTAAATCAAACATAGAAGAGCAAGCAAATTTTACCTATTGGTGTTTCTAATAATTTTTTGCAGGCTTTTAAATTTTAAGAAAATTTTAAATCGTCTCTAATCCATTTGGTATTATATACTAGGTAATAATCACCAAGATTCCCAGTTCCTTATTTTTAACATAACTCCTTGGAGTGCAATTGACTAGAAACTTAAATCAGAGAATCTTTAAATGCTCAGGCTTTACGGCTTTATGACCAGTGAAAATAAATAAATAAATAAATTCAAGGCAGTAATACTAAACTTCCTCTTAAGCTTATTTCATATGTAGCTGATGTTTGTGTGACTCTAAATGCCCATAAAGCATGTCCAAAGTGTATTTCCAAAATCTTTCAGAATTTTACACTAATAGTTTTGTAAGAGACGTATATCTTTGTCTGTTGCAAGAGTTGGGTTATTTTAACAGAGAGCTAGACGTCTGTGTTTCCAAACCCTGTTTCTGTATCCTCAAACTCACTCTCCAATTGCAAAAATTCAAGAAGTTACAGGATCTCCTCCACCTACTTCGCCGCTGAAGGTTAGCTACCCCTGATTGAGCAGGAGGTGGGAAACTGACAGGATTCATTATTCCAAATTGGTAACTGACACTTGTCAGCCCCAAAGCACGAAATGAAAGGCATTTAGCCAAATACTGGATATTGCACGGTTCTGTCTCTACTGCAAGCATATCCCGCTAATATTAATTATCAGCCAGTCACAGGAAATCTAATACAAAGCATTGTTATAGCTTTATTTTTCTCCTTAATATATTCTGCTAACTCATGTACACCAGAGAAGCGAGGGGATAGTGGAATTCGTGGCAGATGAATGATGGATGAATCATAAATGGTGTGTTGGTTTATTTAAATAGTTTATTAGAGTTCTCTGGAAACATCCAGGCACTGTGCAAAATTAATATATACAAGAATATTTAGCTGTCCAATTAGGAAAACATAAATTAGTCACATCATCTATGCTGTAAAAACCACAACTGCCAAAAGAAATTAAGCAAATTGAAGACTAATAAAAATAAATGTTTTGCAATGTATTCTGAATGCCCTGTGCATGAGGCACAGTCAAGGAAGCACCCTGAGTTTATTAAGAAGGTAACATGCCAAATCAGCATGGTCATTTGGAGTAGTCATCTTTACATATTTTTAAAATGTACTTGCACATTTATTTATTGGTTGGTTTATGGTATAAGGTGATATTTTCAGTAGCAGAGTCAATGGAATTTCTAAGATTTTCTTTTACATCTAAAATTAAATCACACAACTGAGACAACTATTAGAACATATTCCTTTTTCACATACTTATATTTTTGAGGGGCTAAAAATTCTACTTGAGTTAATCATCTATTTTGTTCCTGTCTACCTTAAAGGTGGAAAACCATTTGTTGGACATGGACCTCCACAGTATTGGGCAGTAACTGTAGCTCAAAGGAAAATTAAGTCACAATGGGATCTACCTTATCACAACTTCCATGGACTCTGAAAGATGCTTTCCCATTCACCATGCAAAATTCTTCTCTCAGTTCATTCACTTTCAACAATAAGCCACTGACCATGAGGAATCACGGAATCTGTAATGACTACATATCCTGTACAATGAATCTGGAGTTTAAATGTTTTAAAATCTAAAGGTTTGAGATCATTTCAGTTGTTGTTAAAAATGAAATGACTACTCCTTAGTAGGAAGAAGTTGTGGATTTGATACAGTCTTTGTTTCCAATCATCTCTGAAGCTTGAATAATAAATTATAAACTCTCATTTGCAATTCGAGAATCAAATGATTTTCAGAGGTCTGGAAATATCTGTCCGTGGTCACACCACCTGGTAGAGAGATTTGTGTGTAAAGCAGACAGAGCAGGTGCTGCCCATTCAGAGCTAGATGAACTCACCGCGCGGTTCTGGCACAGGCACAATGGGAAATCAGTGAATTAAGTGAAAATATTGTCAGACATTCAAGAGCCCTTGGAAAATGCACACACACTGGAGAGGCTAAAAATACACTGGCTACTCTGGGTGTCCGTTGACAATATTAGGTAAAAAACTTAGTCTTGGACAGTGGACAGTTCATGAAAATCTTACCTGATGAATGACCCACAAAACTGCAAAACCAGCAAGGAATGTCTCCTATTTACCTAAACATTTAGCAATTTCTTTGCTTACCATGACTTTTTGCATCTTAAGCCCCACTTGTGGGATAATTTACAAATCTGAATCTGCTTTTCTCTGTCTGAAATCTCTTTTATTCATCTTGGTTCTGGATTGATATAATTATATAATTACATCACTATAATTATGCCTTTTGGCTGTTTCTGCAGACTTCGTCAAAATTGCTAATTTATTTGAGTATTAGTCATTGTACATTGGGAGTTTGATCTCAATCTGCAGACATTCTGAGGGGCCTGGCTTGATGATGCTTTTCGCGGGGGAGGGTGTGTGTTCTTCCAGCAAGATTCCATGACACGCTAAACCAAATCAATTTCTTGGTTTTGCTTATTCTGAGCTACACAAGTAA
Source organism: Lepilemur ruficaudatus (assembly GCA_963574885.1). NCBI lineage: Eukaryota > Metazoa > Chordata > Mammalia > Primates > Lepilemuridae > Lepilemur > Lepilemur ruficaudatus. The sequence goes on along the minus strand of CAUYRT010032364.1, from coordinate 14,723 downwards.
TGCCATGTTGTAGTGTGTGTTAGTATTTCATTCTCTTTTTATGGCTGACTCCACTGTGTGTATATGCTATATATTGGTTATTCATTCATAAGTTCATGGGCATTTGGGTTGTTTCTACTCTGGAAATGTTATGAATAATGTTGTTATGAATATAGATGTACAAGTTTTTGTGTGAATACAATTTTTCATTTTTCTTGAGTATATATGTTTATACCTAGGAGTAGAACTGATGGGTCAAATGGTGACTCTAACGTTTTGAGGGGCCATCACATGGTTTTACAAAGCAGCTGCACCATTGTACATCTGTGCTAGCAATGTATGGGAGTATAAGTTTCCCCATATTCTTGTCTGCACTTGTTATTATTTGTCTTTTTATCACAGTCATCCTGGTGCGTATGAAAATGGTATTTGATTGTGGTTTTGATTTTCATTTATCTAACGACTAATGATATTGAGCATCTTTTCCTAGGCTTATTGGCCGTGTGAATGTCATCTCTGGAAAAATATCTATTCAAATCCATTGCCCATTTTTTAAATTGGGTTATCTTTTTATTGTTGAGTTATAAGACTTCTTTCTGTAGTCTCAATACTGAGCCCTTGTCAGATAGATGATTTGCAAATGTTTTCTCCCATTCTGGGGGTTGTCTTTGCACTTTCTTTATACTGTCTCTTAAAGTAAAATAAAATGTTTTAATTTTGATGAAGTACAATTTTTCTTTTTTTGTACTTCGGGTGGTATGGTATCTAAGAAACTTTTTCTGACTCTTAGATAAATGATTTATTTAGGCTTTGGTATATTTCTACTTTAGGGGACTTCTTGGTCAGTAGTGATCTTGATTTCCAGGGGACTTATTAGTTAAGACAAAGGGAATAAAAGCCTCTGCCCTTTTTGAGAAACTAGAAGCCAAATAGAGTTGTTTAATGCTATGTCCCTTAATCTGGGCTATACCGTTTTATTTCTCATCAGAAAGAATATAATTTCATGAAGTCAGAAGAATGACAATACGCAAAATCAAGATTTACTATAAAGTTACAGTGGTCAAGACAGTATGGTACAGCGTATTCTTGAAAAAATAGATCAATAGAACAGAATAGAGAGTTGAGAAATAAACTCATATGAAAAAGCCAACTGACATTTAACAAAGGAAAAAGACAATTCAGGAGAGAAAGATAGTCTTTTCCATACACAGAGCTGAATTAACTGGATATCCACGTGCAAAAAAAAAAAAAAAAGAATCTAGACACTAATGTTACACCTTTCAGAAAACCAACTCATATTTCATCATAAACCTAAATGTAAATGCAAAACTATAAAACTTCTAGAAGCTAACATAAGAGAAAATTTACAGAATGTTGGGTTTGGCAGTGAATTGTTAGATATAATTCCCAAAGCATGATTTGTGAAAGAAAAAAATTGATAAGTTGGACTTCCTAAAAATGTAAACTTTGACTCTGTGAAAGACCCCTTTGAAAGAATAAAAAGACAAGCCGCAGACTGGAAGAAAATATTTGCAAACCACGCATCTCTTGAAGGACTTGTATCCAAAAGACAAAAAGAACTCTTAAAACTCAACAATAAGAAAACAAACAACCTAATTTAAAAATGGGCAAAATATCTCAATAGACATTTCCCAAAAGAAGATACACAGATGGTAAAGAAGATATGAAAAGGTGCTCACCATTATATGTCATTAAAAAATGCAAATCAAAACAACCATGAGATAGCACTTCGTCCTCATTAGAATAGCTGAAATACAAAATAGTGACCCAAAAATGCTGGCAAGGCTGTGGTTCAACAGGAACTCTGATTCATTGCTCATGGGAATGCAAAAGTACGCAGCTACTTTGAAGAGAGTTTAGCAGTTTCTTATAAATCTAAGCACAGTCTTACGTGATCCAGCAATTGCAATCCTAGGTATTTATTTAAACGATGTGAAAACTTACGCTCTCCCAAAAACCTGCACCAAAGGATTTAGCACAGCTTTATTTACAAGTGCCCAAAATGGAATCGCGCAAGGTGTCCTTCAACAGGTGGATGGGAAAACAAACTGTGGTATCTCCATACAATGGAACATCATTCAACAATAAAAATGTGAGGTATTAAGCCACAAAAACTCATGGAAGGACCTTAAATGCATGTTGCTAAGGCAAAACTATTGACAAGGTAAAAAGATCCGTGTTGCTGTGTGGTTCAGGTGGAGAGAGGATGGAGGAATTGGTGGTGTACAGGGCGTTCTTAGGACAGTGAAATGATCGTATATAATACTACTAATATAACAGTGAGCATATGGCACTATGCATTTGTCAAAACCCATAGAACTGTACAGCAAAAGAGTGAACCCTAATTTAAGCTGTGGACTCTAGTTAATAATATACCAGCTTTGGCTCATCAGTTGTAACAAAGGTACTACACTAATGCTGGATGCTAATAATAGAGAGAGCTGCATGTGTGGGGAGGGGAGGTATATGGGAACTCTACACTTTCTGTGCAGCATTTCTGTAGTCCTAAAACTGCTCTAAAAATAAAATCTATTAATATTTTTTTAAAAAAATAAGTTCTGGGACATACCTGAAAAGTAATTGGGGAGTGGAATTAGGGGTCTCAATAGGGGAAAGGAATTCCTCTAAAACTGATTTATGTGATTAACTGTACATCTCGGTAAATTCACTGAAAATCATTTAATTGTACACTTAAAATGGCGTAAAGGCATGATATGTAAAGTATACTTCAATAAAGAAAAAAAAGTAAATATATATATAAAAATAAGTTCTGTGACTAGCAGAGAAAATTTGAATTGTTTTCATGGTGCAACTTTGAAACTTAAGATACAATGACCAATTAATAGCATTACAATACATTGTAGATAGATACAATAGCATTCAGGGAGCCTGGATCCTCATAAGCTGAAATTCTGATGTACTTGAAAGTACATTCTTTCTAGACACTTGAAAGAATTAACAGCAGCTTCTAAAGACATCTGACTTAAGACAAAATGAAAGTTGGAACTAAGAATCTGGCTCAAATACTATTTCCTGCATCATCTTACCTTGTATTCTGTCTGCCATATGACTAATCGCTTAACTAATTGCATTTTAAAGATTTTTCATCATTGCATCTGGTAAAAAAAAATTTTGGAACTTATACACAGTTATGATACATTTCGTGATCTGGTAGTATCCCTGAAAAAAGTTGGACTGCAGAAGAGAATCTATTATTAATCTGCAAGGAAGTGCCACTGTGCCAATGACAATGTACTTGCTTGCCTGTACACCCAAAAATTCAACCTGTTCACATCTCAAAATAGTAAAAATATTCACACACAGCTGTCAGCATAAACAAAACTGTGCTCTGGGCATCACAGAGAGAGTGTTTGTAAAAACTAAAAACACAAGCATGGCTGGGTCTGTCTCCACACGGGGTGAAAAAGTTATCATTTTTCTGTGAATCAGAGTATACAGAATGTCGGAACAACCTGGGACAAAAATGTATGCTGAGAGATTGCATTTGCAATGGAAAGTCCTGAGAAGTTCCTAAGTGAATTTGATAGCAAAATACGTGGTCCTGGGCACTTTACTAAGGGCTGTAAACCTCTAATTATTGAGAGGAAGGGTTGGAGCAGGAAAAAATAGTCCAATCTATGGATGGTAAAATAGCAAATATCTAGAAGTTCACTTAAAGTGGATTTTTAGATACATAAGACATTAAATGCTTTGGTGCATCACTAAAGTCTGTATAAGGAGGTGGAAGAGTGAAGAAACCATCAGTCAGCCATCAGCAAACATGGACACGGGCTCCACCCACGTCCATCTTCAACTGGTCATATAACCTTGAACAAGTCATCTGGATTTTCTGAGATTTGATATATTCATCCCTAAAGCAGAGAAAGTTATACTTACTGTGATAATCAAATGAAATAATGAATAGAATATGAGTTATTAAACATCTATAAGGCTGGCTGGAAATGAATCGGTCAACTTTCATTTTTGTTGATGGTGGCATAGGGCAAGTTTTTGACATTAGCTTTTAAGAAAAAAATGGGAGAGGCAGTGAGTGATGAAGAGGGTGGAACAAGGCATTTTTAGGGCAGTGAGACTGTTTGATATGATATGTGATGTGGATAGATGACACTTGGAAAACCCCACAGACATGCACAACGTAAAGCGCAAACCCTCACAGAAACTATGAGCCTTAGTCAATGATCGTGTCTCAGTCCATCAGTTGTAACAATGCACCCCACTAATGCGAGCTGTCAGTGTAGGAAAACCTGCGTGTAGGTTAGGGTGGGATATGGGAAGTGGGAACTCTGTATGTTCTGCACAATTTTTCTGTAATCCTAAAGCCACTCTACAAATGGCACTAGCTTAAAAACTTGAATCCACAACAGGTTAAAAGAAAATGAGCATGAGGAGGAGGAGGGAGAGGGAAGGAAGGAAGGATGAGGGTGGGAGTGAAAGGAAGACAAGTCAGGATGGTGCAGCTGGATAAAGAAATATCCAAGCCAAAGGGGTGAAGAATGGGGAAAATAGAGGAAAAAGAAGGCAGAAAGCCGGAGGAGGTGAAAGGGAGCACGTGAAAGATGAAAACCTGGAGGCAGGGAGGGAGGAGGAGCCCAGGGCGGATGGAGTGCCAGCTGGACGTCGCGCTGAGCTCTAGCGTAGGGCGTGGTGTGACCAGCATTTGTCTAAAGCAGAGTGGTAACTGGGGTACACCTGCCCTAGAAGGTATTCAGGAACTTTCCATGGGATTCACTGATGAGGATAATTTTAAGTTTACTGATTTCCAGGTTTTCAGGCTCACCTCTCCTATATTCCCTCTCACAGCACCCCTTCCTAAAATCTACAAAAGAAAGTTTTCCCCTTTTCCATCCTGAAGCTTCCAGTGATATGTTTCTTGGGATGTTAGAAAAAAAATAAGGAAGGCAAAAAGAAAGAAAATTCAAGATGTTGTTTGGGAGATTGTGCCTTTAGTGATCAGTCAAGCCACCATGAAACCATCAGCCCTCCACTCTCTCCCTGTCTTACACACATTTTTGTTAAAAATGATACTAGAAATAACCTTCTTGGGATGCTCTGAAACTGAAATATTTTGTGATGTGAGCATAGTGGGAATGATGGCAATTTCTGTTGAACGACCTTACGTCTTCCGTCCCCCAACTATTGGAAAATGATGCATTGTTCTTGGAGCAGGGATCCACCTGTTTGAGGTCTTGAAGTTTACAAAATTTGGAGAGCTCTTATTATGAAAATGCAAAATTACTTTTACAAAATCATGTACAAAAGTGACTATTTAGAAAAAATGCCCAACAAATGACATTTGTTTTCAAATTTGCAAGTGCTGGCACATGCCACAAACATCACAAAGTTCAGAAACATAGTATATTTTGTTAACAATCTGAACGAAAAATAGTTTTCCCCACGTTTGGCTCCGTATGTTTTGATCATTTATTTATTGAATCATTATTTTAACTGTCATTTTCTATGGACAGAAGAGAAATAACTCAATCTTTCCTCGAGCATGACAGATTGAATTTTTTTCTTGGTATTGGTAACATAGAAACTTTCTGGCAGCTTTATACCTCATTAGCAGTAGTATCTGGTAGAACTCTTCAGGATTATCAACTGTGGGGCAATCATTATAAAGTTTCTTTCATATGTGAGTTGTAAGATTGAGAAAAATTTTCCCAGACTTGCGTCTTCATTTCTCCTACACTCCCCTTAAATTCCTGGTAGCAAGATTAGTGGGGACAAGTTCATGTGGTGATACAGCAGGTTCACGTCGTGTCATGGTGCGGGGAGTATTCCTGAAAGACCTTTTTATATTAGTACAGCTAAAGTCAGAAGTGTACCACCACGCGACCCCAAGTGGAATAAAAATAACCCATTAAACCCAAAGTGAAAATATCTTCAACTCACTTTCCCTTTCCTGAGATCCTCCAAAAAGCCGAGAACCTTCCGCCACAAGGGGCAGTTGTACAGCAAGTGAAGTCGAAGGGAGAGAGCCAGCCATTATGGCTAAACTATTTATGTTACTGTTACAAATTTTATGACAACGTACCAACCTTGTGAACATGTTGCTTGGGCCCCTCTCCGGCCTGGCGGGACAGAGGCTTTGCGTGAGGAAAGACGCCTGATGAGCACCTGCCTCTCTGTCTGAGGGAAAGGTCACGAATGCCAAGAAAACCAGTATCATCAGTAAGAAATAAGGAACACTAAGAATGACGTGTTTTTTGCATGTTTAAGGATAAGCAATTTTTAAAAACTATTCTCAATTCCCATTTCCCAGTCTTGATAATAACAGGAAAGAAATGTACCTTTAAAGATCTGAAGCAGTATGGCTTAGTGAGACTGATTCACTTAAAAGTTACTTGAATCTTTTCTGAGACTATTAAAATTTTTCAGGTACACTGAATAGAACCCATGGATAAAAATTTTACATGGTTTCTTTAGAATCTATGTATTTGATTCAAAAAAGAATTTAAAACCTCCTTTACCAAATCAGATAAAGATTTGTGCTGTACAAAAAAACTACTAAAAACTGTATGAAAAAGAATTGTACCCTACAAAATATTGTGCTATGGAGTAGTACAATTATTCTAAGTACAGTCTATCATCAACTTATATTACAAAATGTTTAATATTTTCTAACTCGTTACCAAAAAGTACAATTATAATCTAACTGTTCAACCAATTATTTTTTAGCGATAGTTTTGTTCTTTTATTAAGTGTGTAGGAAAAGTACAATTATAATGTTTTAACATATTGATGTTATTTCTGAGCTTTACAAATGTGATCATTATTTAATTATGCCCACATGCTAAACATACATGCTAAGCAAGATAAGTCATAATCCTAACTAGCCAGTATATTGGATTCTAACAGGTTGAGAAATGAGAAATAGATTTTCTCATTTTTATGAAGTTAGAAAGTTCAAATACATTACATGAGAGAATTTCAATTTTTCCTGCCTTTTGTTCTCATTTCCTGATATGAATATGGAGACATTCATTTGAACTGAAAAATGAACCCAGACTTTTTTTGAATGTTGGATTGGGCTGATTGTTGACAAAAAAGAACAAAGTTTGGTATCAGATTGTATGTAGACTGTTTTCCACAAAATGGAAGGAGCTAAGTCTACAGCTCCATGATTTGGATCAAAAAAGTTATTTAAGCATATGATTAAATAAAAAAAAATACTTAATCAAAAATGTTATAACAAAGGTGTATTGAAATAATGATTTGATTTTTCCAAGTCTTTCCAATAAATAGACTTTATTGGGTTATGCAAAGGGCCTCAAGCAGGCTTAATTAATAGACATTTGATAAATCTTATCGAAGCCCTTTGGGATACATCCCAAAATTTGAAAGAGATTATTGACTGAGTAACAAATCAGGTCATTTCCAATTTTTCCTTTCAAAAGATTTGGGGGAGGATGTTATCAAATTGTCAGTTCATATATCATTAAAAATAATTTTGACTGTATAACATTATATGATATTTGGCATCAAGTGATATTATTATAAAATTACTTCCATTCCCATCTACTTATTAATATGAACAAGGTCTCTCAGGCTTTACAACAATAAACACAATGAATTAAATGGGATTCATGTCATACCCCATCTCATCCTAGCAATAAATAATATTCACCCATGAATACACGAACAGATTAAAATAAAAAAACAGCCGTAGTAGTTATTTCATTATGAGATTCACTTCCATTAACATTTACCCTTTGCTTAAAATTACTTTTCCAAGTTTGCAATGTATTTCTTGTATTAATTGTATTCTATTACTGTATTACTAATAATCCTAAATAACCCAGAAAAATAAATTTAAACCCTTAGAGCCTTATCATCAGGATTTAACAAAACTTTTAATCTATATACACATTTTTATGACAGATATATTTTATAAAATCATTAAAAGAATAAAAATAATTACAAAAGGATAAAAATACAGGGAAGGTGTAATGGAAGAGGATTTGAAGGAGAAAGTAGAATATTGTAAAGTTTTCCTACTAAAGAAGAGCCTGTGCATGAATTTTTAAAATTCAACTTGTGGGTATCAAATTGTGGCATTTGGAGTTCAGTGAATACATTACATTCATTTATTTTTATTTTTTTCTGGTGAGAACACTTAACGTTAGATCTACCTTCTTAACAGGTCGTCCGGTGTACAATAGAGTGTTGTCAACTATAGGCACGATGGTATGTAGCCTATCTCTAGAACTTATTTGTCTTGCAAAACAGAAGCTTTATACTCACTGAACAGCAGCTCTCCATCTTGCCCCCCTTAATCCCTGGCAACCGCCATCCTATGCTCTGCTTCTGCGAGTTTGATTACTTTTGCTATTTCATACATGTGTGGTCATGCAGTATTTGTTCTTCCGTAACTGGCTCATTTCACTAAGGATGATGTGCTCAGGGTTCATCCATACTGTCGCATATGGCAAGATTCCCATCTCTTTGGAGGCTAAATAATATTCCATTGTGTGTATATACATCACATTTTCTTTATCCGTTTATTTCTACATCTTGGCTACCACGAACAGTGCTGCAATGAACATGGAAGTGCTAATATCTTTCTGAGACCTTCAGTTCTTTCGGATAAATGCTCAGAAGAAGAATTGCTGGATCCTAAGATAGTTCAACTTGTAATTTTTTGAGGGACCTCTCTTTTGTTTTTGGTGGAGGCTGTACCATTTTACATTCCTACGAACAGCATGCAAGGGTTCCAGTTACTTCCACATCCTCGCCAGCGCTGCTTATCTTTTTTTTGGGTAGTATCCATCCTAACAAGTGTGAGGTGATCCCTCATTGTGGTTTTGATTTGCGTTTCCCTGATGATTAGCATCTTTTCATACACCTGTTGGCCATTTGTATGTCTTCATTGTATACATTTAAAAGAATGTTGTACTGATTTTTAAATGGCAATATTTATAACACATCTGAATTTCCACTATTTGAAATTTATGATAAACGTTTTTAGATGACTGTTACAAGTATGCAAAGGGTACGTAGGTTTTCAAAATAATTTTAGGGGATACAGAAGGAAAGTATTTGAGGGCTGATGTTAAAATTGCTACAAGGAACCTATTAAGGTTACAATAATTTTTTCTTTAAAATAATTTTGTTCTCAAAGGAATATATAATAAAATTTAAATAATATTATGATTTTAATGAAAATTAAGCATCTTTTATCCCAGGTGTCAGTAAACTGCACCCCACTAGCTGTTTTGTGGGGGGAAAAAAAGTCTTATTGGAACACAACTAATATTCTTCTGTTTCCATATTGTCTATAGTGGCCTTTACACAAGGACAGAGGTGAGTAATTGCGACAGAGACCATATGGCCCTCAAGGACTGACATGTTTGGTATGTGGCCCTTTCAGAAAACACTTTGTCAGTTCCTGGTCTATCCCGTCCTCCACTCTTGATTTCTGCTTCTCTGAAGCAACATTAAAACGCTATTAGCTGTATCTTCTGGAATTCAACCCCACATGTGTAAATGTCGTGTGTATAGCTGTTATCCTGCATCAGAAGACAGACAGATACATGCACACACACGGTCTAAACAGACACACCAACACCTCCCTTTTGCTTAATTCAGTGTTTGGATTTTATTTTTACTTATTGTGACTATGTAATTATCGCTAACAGCTGGAGCATTTCATTTATTTCCTGTGCAATCTTTTTATTTTATGGTGGTTAAAATTACTTTGATGTGTGCAAATACAAAATAATATAAACCTCACATTTGCCTGGCACTTGGAATTTTCGGAAGGATTTTACTCACAAACCCTTAGTGTAAGTGCACAGAAAGTCTAAGCCTTAAATGGGCAGCTGGATAGAATCTTATGAAACATAATATAACCACTCCCCAGACCAAGCAGAGAGTATAACCCCTGCCCCAGAGTCTCCCTTGAGTTTCCTCCCAATGATTACAGCCCCAAAATAACCATTATTTTGACATTCATCACTGTAGATTTGTACTTGATGTAAATGGAATCATGCAGCGATTACTCTTCTGTGTCTGACTTATTCCATTCACGAGATTTATTAATGTGATTTCATGCAGCAGTCTATCATTTATATATATTGTCTCATTATGTGAATATACTATAATTTATTTAGCCAATCTACAGTAATGAACATGTGAGTTTCCATTAATAGTTTGTGGGAATTATGAACAATGGTGCTATGAGTATATCACACTGTCACTTGGTGAATATATTAATATATATGTATTTTTGTTGGGTATATACATAAAAGTGGGAATATTGGGCCATAGTGTATGTATGTGCATATTTTGTATTATCTAAGATTGTCCCAAAGATGTTATATGCATTTGTACGCCCACCAGTAGTGTGTAAGAGTCCAGGTGTTCCAAATCTTCTCTAATACCTGGTATTTCATTTTCTTGCATGCCATTCTGATGGCTGTGTAGCTGCATCTCGTTATAGTTTAGATTGCATTACTTTGAAGGTTCTTGAGGTACCTTTTTACGTGTTTGTTGATCACCGGTGTATCTACTTATATGAACTCCACGTTTGTGACTTTGTCCATTTTTTGTCTGGCTTTTATTGATTGATTTATATGAATTATTTGTAAATGTTTCGTTTGAGTTCCTTTTTGGATATATGTATTATAAACATCTTTTCCTCTGCCATGGTATGCATTTTTACTCTTTTGATAATGTCTTTCCATCAAGAAAAGTTCTTAATTTTGATAATTATCAAACTTTTCCTTCATGGTGAATGCTCTTTTTTGTGTCTTGTTTAAGAAATCCTTGCTTATCCTAAGACTGTGAAGATATTTTTGTGTGGTTTTAGAGTATCTTTTTCTTTTAGCTCTAAAAGTCCACATAGTAGCTGTAGGATCAGCCACCATCCCTAGGTCTAGGAGAGAAAAAGAGACAAGACTGAAAATCACCAAAAAACAGGTAGCTTAGAGGTGGGGCCCCATGCTGAGACTTCCGAGAAAGGTGTACCACCCAGCTGATGTCTCTGAGAGGGCAAAGAGAGAGCAAAGATGCTAGTTCTGGGATGTTGTAAAATCTGCATACCGGAAACAGCTGCTGCTACTGGAACACAGAGCTACTGCCAGGAGGAAGTAGTGTTGCTGAAGGGATGATCAAAGGAATTGGAAACAAAATAGGAAATAGGAAGCCAAACAGGAAAAAGAAGTTTCCTTGTTTCTTTCCAGCCCTCCGTTTCCCTCTGACAGACCCTAAGAAGTCAGCTAGAAGGTAAATAGCATTACATTTCTCCCACTTTGGGATATACATTTATTTCACCCTTAAAAATCTATTTGAAATTGGCATGAATCTTAGAATAGACGGCATATCATGGTTCAAGTAGTAATGTTTTTCTTCCTTAATGTCATATAAAATCATGGTGCTTCTAATAATCAATGTTTTCTTCAATTTTATGAGACACAGTATTTTTAAAAGTACAAAATAACTTCTGTAACCAAACATTCTGACTCTCGTAGCGATTGTTTTTCTCTTGTAAGTTCTCATATGCCATCTGTTAATTATTTCTACAATTTTGCAGGGGTCTAGTGTTAATCTTTCTGATTTATGGTTTCTACACTATTTCTTAATTTTTTTAACATTCTCCCGCCTTCAGGATTGTGGTGCTACTCTTATTCTCTGTTTGAGCCCTCTCTCTCTCTCTTTCAAAAAAAAAAAAAAAAACCATTATGAGCAACTTTCTGCATTTTAGGCACAGTAGTGACACTGTGATCACATTTCTAGGTCCTTTTGTTGTCTTGGGAGTTGAGTCAAATGGCCACAAAAACCCCTTTGAGATAACTACTGCTCCCACCTATTAAAGGGGTCCAAATTCGCCTTTAGTAGTATTTGTTACTCTTCCCAGTTTGATTGTTTTGTGGAAATTTCTAATTATCCCTCAAATGTACCAAACGTGTTGACACCAAAAGAAAGATATTTGTGGTTTTCTGGTTCTTTCCCAAGGAAGTTCAGGCTGAGTCTAGAATGCACCTTCTTTCCACCTGGAAGGGCAGTATAAAGTGTCTACTTACTGTTGCATATTTTTATGTTTGTCATGTTTTATGTGGCTATGGGATTGCACCTCTTTATCTTGAGTTTGGTTTCAAACCTTTCCGAAAATTAAATTTTCGGAAGAACTACAAACACGTAGCTCCCTGGAGAGCAGGTCACACTTTCCCTTTTTCTTTGTGTTTGATACGGTACATCAGTCTACAAAAAGGGAAGAGATAGCATATGTTAACACTACTGGAGAAAAACAATTTCACGAAACAAAATAAAGGGCTCTACGCGATTTATTAAATAATGTATTTAGTTTGCTATTTCTGTTAACGAACTACCCAAAACTCAAGAACTTTGTCTCAAAATATCTTCACCAATCTAGCAAAGGACATCTTGTGCATTTTCTGTTTTCTAGCTTATTGCAAGTGACAGTTTAACTATAGGTGTGCCAAAATGTATCACAGATCCTGATTTTCCCAGCCTTTTTGTTTTTAGGTGTTCTCACTGTTCATCCGGTCTTTTACAATTTCTTCATCCTCTGTCTATATCCTAAGGCTATGCCACAAACTGTAGGTTTTTCTTGTTTTATAGAAGGACCCCACTTGAGGATAATGACATCTGTATTAGCTAGCTATGAGTGCCTAAAAAAGTCCCCCTGAAAATTCAGTGGTACATAATTAGTATTTATTTAAATCTTGTGGGTGTCTGGGTTAGTTGGGGTTTGGTTGATCGAGGCTGGCCCTGGCTCCAAGATGCAGGGTCAGCCCAGGTCTGCTCCTCATGTCTCTCATCTTCCTTGGACCGGCATGTTCTGTTCATGGCAACAGCCAAAGCACAAGAAAGCCAGCCTTCTGCACAAGCAGGTTTCAAACTTCTGCCTAGACTGTGTCTGCTAATACCCCATTGCCACATTTTCTGCCCACAGTCGGGGGAGGTGGGGATGTACTTTTGGGTCAACAATAATTCCAGTGATCCTAGACGTTAACCACAGAGTAAACGTAGAGATCTCATATAAAAACTTTCATGTTGTTTGATCTTTTAGTATTTCTGTCATTAAACAAATACCAGTCACCTGTCTGCCCACAGTTCAAAGATACGTTTTGGTCATGATTATCCAAGCATCTAAACAGGAGTCTTTATTTGTGGTTTATCCACCCATGACCTGCAAAATGACACAAAGAGAATAGTGTTTAAGCTACACAGAGAGTGTTACGATCTGATTTGTGTCCCCTAAAATTTGTATTTTGAAGCCCTAACTCATAATGTAACTATATTTGGAGACAGGGCATTTAGGGATGTAAGTAAGGTTAAATTCGATCATAAAGGTAGAATCGGTAGCATCCTACTTTGATAGAACTGGTGTCCTTATGACAAGAGGAGAGACACTAGTGGGCTCCCTGTCTGCATGAGCGTGGAGGAAAGGCCGTGTGAGGACACAGCGAGAAGGTGGATCCGTAGACCAGGAAGAGAGCCTTCGCCAGAAACCAGACTTGCCGACCCTCCAATCCAGGACTTCCATCCTCCAAAGCTGTGAGAAGATAAATTTCTGTTAATTACACGATCCAATCTGTGGTATTTTGTTAGGGCAGCCCAAACAGGTTAATAAGGAAAGGAAGAATGTGAAATAAATTTAGTGACTGGCTGGTATTTGTGACTTAAACAGTCATGGCAGACCATGTAGCAATATTGTGTAAAGATGCTGAATGCAGGTGTTGTGGGTAGGCAATTAATATCCATCTGCGAGCTAGGTGAGATATAAGACAATAGAGACAGGTGGAACTCGTGGTGAATGGGAGAGTGCATGCTTTACTGAAATGCATTGCGATTCAACTTTTATGTAAAACAATAGTACAACCTAAAAATCAAAAGCAGCTTGTTTGGACTACAGTATGTCAGTTTGCACCTAGGGCTCTGGACTGCTTTCCCACCAGACACAAGAATTCTTTCTATGACAAAACAGAAGGATCATTAGGGTCGCTGTAGTGACGACCCTTTCATATATTCCTCCCTAGTCTGACCCATCCTAAAGCAATGATCTTGCATCTGTTGTTTTTTTTTTTTTAATCTAAACGAAGGGGTCGAGAAGCTAGGGAAGAATTAGAAAGATGGTTGGGTATCAGTCTTATAAGAAATAGGCAAAAATGACAACAGTTATTTAGTAGATGAAAGAGAAGATAGTATCTTGCATAATTGGGAGCTTTAAACTAAATTATTTAGAAACCATGTCCCAGAGTTAGTTCCCATCTCCACAGAGATTAGAACCATAAGAAGCCAACCTACAGCTCAACGTGAGAGAGATTAATTTGAAAAGAATGGTTGGAAAAGAAGTGATTCTGCTGATCCGTTGAGGGACCTTTGAATGTCAGAGCAGCAGAAAGTAGAGAATTAAGGCAGGTTTCTAGTCTACAGCCCTAATAAAGGAGGCACACGGTCTAGGAAGAGAAAAGTGAAAATGAAAAATAATCCCTCTCTTCCCATGAAATATATTTATAAAATGAATATATTTATAGACCCACATGAGTGCATGCAACATAAATATGCATCTCCTTACAGACCTTTGGAGACAGAATTTTCTTGGTACAGAATGAAATTCACAGAGAATTTCAGATCTTGCCATATCTGAGCTGCAACTATTATTTGTTTAGATCAGGTGCCTTTATTTTGACGACCTTGGAAAGAAAAGACTCAAAAATATAAGGCATATTAAAATT